>JAYMFD010002074.1:0-40608 GCA_035771175.1 Paratinospora sagittata | reverse complement strand
TTGCTAGTGGAATTTTTCGAGTCTCATCGACTCCTATTGCATCAAGAGCCTTCTTTGACTCATCCAGCCACTTTTGCACCTCATCAGCATCAATGGTGCCAACAAAAATAAGAGGTTGTAGCCTCTTGTACTTAGTAATCTGATCAGTTTGAGATTCCGACCCAAATCTTACAGGTGCCTGAACTGTGGCAGCCTGACTGGCCGTGGTCTCACGAACGACCGTTTGAAAAGTGGCTTTCATTGCCTCGATAAATCCGGCAAAGAAGGTTTCCATGCTCAAAGGCATCGCAAAGGGTGCGGGTGGGGGTGGTATTGCTTACCCAGATGTAGTGGCAGTGTCGAGTGTGACTCGTGCTGTCGTAGAAGGCGGTTGTTCCTGAATCTCAAGAGGTGCCTCCACTATGGACGGATAGTACGTGGCCTTCCTCTCTTCCTGGTTTGCATTTTCTCACTGGCAAGGAGAAAATAAAACCAAGATTTAGGAACTGTAGCGAAGTATAATGTTATAGTATGCTCAGCAACAATTTCGAGAGTACTGCAATGTTAAAATCACTTATTTTTCTAAGTATAGTGTAAGGTTTTTGTTGAGGAATCAAAGAATCTTATATATCTCGTATGTTTGGCCATGGTGTAAAAATAAGGTTAGAATGTTTATATAATAAGTATAAAACATTGCAAGTATTTCAAATGATTTGGTTCTGGTTTTTTTTGTGAACATACATATATATTTCATTGAAAATCCATACGAGTCATAAGAATTCTGAGATTTGCCTCGGTAAATATCCTGATCTAACGTTCTATCGCAATCTTATGTATTCAAACTCTTACTCTTAGTCTTTTCGATTATTATCCAAGTTCGTGTGTCTCATACCACATGACTTTGGTAATAAGGGTGTTAACCAAGTTAAGTTGTATGAACACAGTCTCTAAAAACATCGGCTAAATAGTAGTTCACCAATAGTATCTTCCAAGTTTACTCGTCCCATACCGTGTAAACTTAGTGATAATGTTAGTAATGCAACTTTCTCCAAATGTTTCTTTTCACACTAGGTCATGGGTTTTCTTACTTCCACATTTTATTTAGTATCCTCCAATTTTGTTGTGTCCCATACCACTCCAAAGTTAGTGATACAAAAGAAAGAATAGTTGTAAGTCGGCCCACCAAAGATAGTCTTAAACAAAGCATTCTCATTCATATATAAAAGAAAATTTTACAATGCCAGTAATCAATCTTGATTTTCCTGCCTACTACCGCTCCTTCTTGACCTCCTACTAGATACAAAACGACTACTACAAAGAAGGTTGAGATTTTGCTCGTTCTTCTTCGAAGTTTTGCATATGTGTTAATATATTATTTTGAGTCTCTCTCATTTCAGCAGCATTGGACGCCATTTCATTTAACTGTTCAAATGGGTTAGTCGATTGTCCCATTGGTGGTTGATGGGTCGATTGTCCCATAGGTGGAGGGTAGGCCATAGGCATTGGGGGAAAATATTGGTTGTACGGGTGACTCATAGGTGAAGGGTAGTTGTTTTGATTGTACGAGGATCCCCTAACTGGAACCCCTTGGATATTTGGATTTGTTTGAGGTGAAAAGTTTTCAAACAATGGGCTCATTAGGATGTTTTGCCCTCCAAAATTTGGTGCCGCCCAATACTGTTGTTGTTGGTTCACAACAACTTGTGGAATTGGCCGATATTGTACCTCAGGAGTTGGAAACCTTTGGTACGACGTGTTGCCTTGAGTTGGCACGTTCCAGGTTGGTGGATTTGCTTGAATATTTTGTCTATCTTGACTTCGTCGAGGTTGATTTAAGGTGGCAAATAATTCTTCCTCAGTGAATAGTCGATCGGTTGGATCATTATTTGGGGTTGGGTTTGATGTAGGATTCTGATTTGGCTCATTATTTGGTACTTCCCTGACAGGAATCTTGCGTTGACTTTTTCGATGACAACATCCATGTTCGTCTCTCATTCTTTCAGCATTTCCTATCGTCCCGCCGAATACTTCCTCGTCAGCTACCCCTCCCCTCGTGACATACATCTTGAAGATAAAAGATGTTGTAACCGGCTCAGTGATCTGCTTCGAAGTCCCATCAATAGTGTTGATGTTTGCTTCGTATAGCATCCTCATGATCAAGACTCCGTAACCGAGGAATTCATTTCTCAAAGGGTTTTGAATCACCATCAACATTTGTTGGATGATGATGTGTGGTAGGGAGACCTTTATTTTCTTTTCTATGCAATATAACACTAGAAGTTGGGCCCTTGACATAGTGCCTCTAGTCCCCCTTTCTGGCAAGATGTTGCTGTATACAATCTTTCCAAGGCCGGCAAGAGATGGCTTAAGATGATTGTTTGGGAGGTTGGTGTACGTCGATTGAGTGTATGGCTCTTTGGCGAGGGAATTGAACAATTGTTCATTAAACTCCGTGATCTCTGTAATTATCTGAGGTTCATGTGAATCAATAATTCTCTCCTCAACCGGAATCTCCATTAGTCGAGCAATAATCTCGATGTTGAGAGAAGTTTTTATTCCCTTGACTGTTGTCTCCAAAATAGGGTTGATCTCATCTCCTTGAAGTCCCACGCAATTCATGGCTTCATAGAAGGATCTCACCAAGTTGTAAGAGACGTAACCCTCAACTTTTGTTATGTTCAACCACCCGAGAGTTGCGAGTTTGTCGTGAAGGATTGGACGGAGGCAGAGATCTCTATTGTCAATGCTCCTCATAGTCATAACCTCCCTTTTGAACAATTCTTTGAGTCTTGTTGGAATTGGTTCCCTACTACTGGAAGTTGTTCCTTCACTTGAGGTCATTCTTTTGCTGAAAGGAAAATAAATTTGTGAAAGACACAAAATATATTCCTAACATTTTTAAAATTTATTCTTTGTCTTTTAGACAATATTTTCTATTTTTCTCTTGATGTTTATGCCATCATGTAATCAAAATTCTTCATTAGCAATATGATATATATATAGCGTATTCATATATGAATGTATAGATATATATATATTTAATCATAACTATATATATAGTTTTCATAAATCAACTATATATATACATTTGAAATTAAACTATATAAAAATCATATATAGTTTTCGTAGATATATATTTAATACAAATCTTAACTATATATAATTCATATATATATATAGTTCTAAAGATATATATATCTAATAACATTTTTCATTCAATTTTTTTTTTCATTAGCAACATGGTATATATATATCTCCTATATGCATAGATATATAGATATCTATATTTAATCATAACAATATATATAGTTTTCATAAATCATAACTATATATATATATTTAAATCAAACTATGTAAAAATCATATAGTTTTCTAGATATATATTTAATATAAATCTCAACTATATATAATTGACATATATATATATAGTTCTAAAGATATATATATATCTAATAAAAATTTTCATCCAAAATTTTTCATTAGCAAGATGGTATATATATATATATCTCCTATATGCATAGATATATAGATATATATATTTAATCATAACAATATATATAGTTTTCATAAATCATAACTGTATATATATTTAAATCAAACTATATAAAAATCATATAGTTTTCTAGATATATATTTAATATAAATCTCAACTATATATAATTGACATATATATATAGTTCTAGAGATATATATATCTAATAAAATTTTTCTTCCCCTAATTTGGTGGACTTGGGTGGGCCGTGGACCGAATGCTCTGATACCATTAAATGTCACACCCCGCCCGGACGCGCCTAAACCGGTGGTACACTTGCGGACAGGGCGCGCATTTGGAATAATAACAATGGTAATAACAGAGTGTGCAGCGAAAATATAATACAATACAAGTCTGATTTCATTTAATTCAGAATTCATTTGTACATGACATAGTCAAGGGAACAGACTCCCCAAAAATCCCCAATGAATAATACAAAGGGTACAAAATGTGGACCCCATAAACCTGCACCCAGTCCACCCTAATTTTCTGTGAAAAATTGGATAATAATAGAGTGAGCTTAACGGGCTCAGTGGGTAAAATAGTTCGTGAGTATAACAATTAATAAAGCATACTTCAATATCAAATATCTTAAATACACATGAGAGCATCATAATCAATCAATATGTATGTATGCATGACACCGTCTCATAATGGTTTGATGAACGTACATTGCCTGAGTTCATGTACGAATGTCCTTCCCCAAGTGTAGCCAGGTTCTCACTGTACGTCCCTCCTCAGGAACGATGCTCTGGATTCACATACAGATGTCCCTCCCCGGGCGTAACCGGGTTCTCATTGTACGTCCCTCTCCAGAGAATTATAATGAATAGCGAGCAATGCTCCTAACTATTCTATGAATCATAAACCACATACGTCCCTAGGTGGTGATATGTATGATGCCAATGCATGAACTGGTCTAGTCTACTATTCTGATCTTTCCTTGACAGTTAGACTGACTTTGGCAACGTCTGGTGATCCTTATCAGGGTTGGTATCACGACGTGCAAGGTTAAGACATTCAGTATTACTTGTATAAGCTGATAGCTTTTAATAAGACCAACTAGATCAGTCCCCAGTTGAGAGGTGAGACACAAGGTCTGTTTAAATAGCAATCGCCTAGAGCAGCCCGCTACCTCCTGTTTACTATTTAAAGTTACTAAGGACAAGACCGAGTCTAGTTGAGCCAGATTGACCACAAATCCAACATTATAACAGTGTAATACATGAACTCCAAATATACAGGCGTAAGTGCGACAGTACAAACATTATATGACATAATGCAGTGTAAATGAATAGTAGACATAATAATAATTGAATGTAAATTTTGATAACAGTTATAAAACAAGCAAACCTATGTTTCGTTTCCCACCTTCAGATAAGAACTTCTTCTTTCAGATCTCGCGCTTTCCTCCGGACAGAACTTCGTCGTATCGCACCGAGAGTTTCGAACAGCGAGTCTCAAACAGAAAAGAACTCATAATGAGTAAAAAGAGGAGGAAAAATCACTAGAGAAGATGATTTGGTGTGAAAAAATGAGGGGGGGGCTTGGTTTATATAGAGGTATTAGCGCCCGAACGTTCAGGCGTCCTGCCCGAACGTCTGGGCAGCTGCCCAAACGAATTTTTTTTTTGTGAAATACAGGTTATTATAGGTATCATCCTTAGGGATAATGAATTTCTTTGTTAAAAATGCTCAAAATTACTATAATCTTGATTTTGACAAAATGTGGGCCCTAAAACCTCCAACCAGTCCACCCTAATCTCTTAAGAAAATTTGGATAACAATAGGCCGAGCTACTCGCTCAGTGGGTAAAATAGTTCGGGAATTTATCAATTTATAAAGCAAACTTCAAAATCAAATATCATAAATACACATCAGAGCATCATAATCAATACAACATGTATGTATGCATGACACTGTCTCGTATTGGTTCCATGATTGTTCGTCGTCTGAGTTCATGTACAGATGTCTCTCCCCAAGAGTAGTCGGGTTCTCATTGTACGTCCCTCCCCAAGATTGACGCCCTGGATTCACGTACAAATATCCCCTCCAGGTAAACCCGATTTCTCATTGTGCGTCCCTCTCTAGAGAAATATCAATAATAGTGAACATTGCTTCTAAATATTCCGTGGATCACAAACCACATACGTCCTTAGGTGGTGCTTATGTATGATGCCAACGCATGAATAGGTCCGGTCTTTACTAACATTAGATAGGATTTGGTAACGTCTGATGATCCTTATCAGGGTTGATATCACTACGTGCACAATTAGGACATTCAGTATTACTTGTACAAGCTGATAGCTTTCAAATAAGACCAACCAGATCAGTCTCGAGCTTGAGAGGTGAGACACGAGGTCTACTTAAATACCAATACCAATATCAATCGTCTAGAGCAGCACGCTGCCTCCCATTCACTATTTAAAGTTACTGAGGACAAGACTGGGTCTGGTTGATCTAGATTGACCACTACTCCGGCATCGCAACAGTGTAATACATGAACTCCAAAAATACAGGCATAAGTATGACAGGGGTGAACATTATACGTAATAATGCAGTGTAAATGAATAATATACATAATGAAAAATGAATGTAAACTTTTATAAAAGTCATAAGACACGCAGACCTATTTTTTGTTCCCTACCTTCAGATAATAACTCCTTCGTGAACTGGCGCCTTCCCCATGGCAGAACTGCGTTGCACCGCGAAAATAGTCTCAAAAGAGAGAGAGAGAGAGAGAGAGAGAGATTTCAACAAGAGGAGAGAGTTGGATTGGTGTGAAAATGAGGGGGGAAAAGCCCTCCTTTAATAGAAAATAAAAAAGGATGCCCGAACCTTCAGGCTGGCTGACCGAAGTTCAAATTTTTTTTTGTGCAATCGTAGGGTATTACACATGCCATAAGAACCTTAGAAATCCTATTAAGGATAAATATTATAAAATGGCATGGGTGCCCAAAGAATTACTCTTTGATGCTAAAATCACAAAATCCAAAAGAGTATGGGTACAAAAGGCTATGGTTCACCAGATCACATAGATTCTCTTTACTGAACCATATCCTAAGCAACTTGGTCTTAGATATTTCGGCCTTAATAATTTTAGGCAACTTCCATAAATTTTATGTCATATACGCTTATCTATATATTCTTTATGACATTTGGAAGTATGTAGGCTTGATTAAAGATTTTTAATTTGTAATGCCTATGATTGCCTAAAAGTAGTTGAATGATATTGTTCAATGTTTGAAAGGTACAAAGCATACTAGGTATGCTACCCGGAAGTTTGATTTGAATTTCATATTTATTACTTTCATTCATCTTTGTGAACATGCTTATATTGTATATTCTTTTGTTCGCTTATCCAAAGCATACTCTGTGCATTTACTTTATCATATAAGATGTATGATTGTGTCTAAATGAAATATGCTTGTTTTATATCTCTATCAATTCATTTAGATCTTTATAAGGGATTTGAGCATAATCAAATTATGTTGATTTAAGATATGAGTTTGCTTAGAATTAAATTGGTTGATTTTCTCATATATGTATTTGTATGCTCATGATCTTAGCAAATGAACTAGAATTAAGAATTATTCATTAGAGTCCATATCTCTTACACTTTAGGATCAAAATGATTCATATCTTTTGAATAGTACAAGATACTTGCCTAGTGATAGTGGCTTTTACTTCAAATGTTGATCAAGCTTAGTCTAAGAATATTGATTCTTAGCAATCATGAGAAGACGTTAAAGGTCACTTCTCCTACCCATCCAAGGAAACCTTGCTCCCTATACTTATCAGTGATCTTTGATCATATCATTGAAAAGGGGTAAGGGCTAATATAAATTGATCCTTCATTTGAGCTTAATTAGAAATTTATGAGATCAAAGAGAGAAAAACAAAAATGATCTTCTTAGAGACCTTAAATTAGAATCAAATACTTTCTCTAGAAATCATTGTTTAAGAGTACTAAGACTTATGTTTCTCCAACTTTATCTATTTAGAAGTCTTAATGTACTTACAAAGATAAACAATTCACATAAGCCTTCCCACTATTCAAAAATCTTAAAAGGTTGTGCTCTCAAATGAATGAATACCATATGTTTAGATTTACGTCTACTTGTATTCATACCTTTAGAAGTGAATAGAATTTAAATGACTAAAATGATTCACTTTTTCACACATAATTGGATTTTAGTCATACTTGAAAAATTAAACATGTTAGCCTTCATGAATAAGCATTTATGAATAACTTGTTTCTACTCTTATGTTTTCATCTTGTCTATTTGATCATGAATGTTATATTGCCTTCTATGCTTGGATGAATGCTCATCTAATTAGAAAGAAACATGTTCATTATGAAATTTGCTATATCATGATTTTTCCTTGCCAATTGACCATCTTTTATCATGATTATGTTATCATAAGTCGTTTTCAAGCATGCTTGTTAACTAAAATCTTACTATACTTTGAGCTTGCATACAGAGAGAGTGTCATGTTTCATTATAAGTGTTGATATATGATTGATGTGCTTATTTATGATCCTAAACAATCATGAAAGCTTACATGATCATAACTAGTATCCTTTAAGGATAAATGAGTGAAATTGTGCATATTTTCATTGATTGTATTTATTCACTCAATCTTGAAGAAAACTCATATGAAATGACAATCTTGCTTTAAAATTCTATCTTGTGAAATCTTAGTCATTTCCATCGACCATAGTTGAATTTGTCCCATGCCTATCTGATATCTTCACTTGTCTATGCTATATGCTTAATATATGCTCATGCTTATTCGATATCAAATGATGAAACACATATCATTTTTATACTTTGTTCTTCATATGAAATCTTTACATATGCCTAAATCTTTGAAAGCTAATGCCTATATCCATGATTTTTTTTATTCTTGGCATTATTTCCTAATCTCACATGATTGTGATGCCTCACTTGAAGTTCAAACCATATATGCATCTATTGACTGTGCTTTTGATGTCTAATGGATGCTTTGAACTACAAAACTAGATTTGCATCTCATTAGAGTCATGATAGCTAGGCCATGGTTAATTATAGATTATTTTGCTTGCGCTATGTGTTATCTCAAGGAACCCATGATGAGAATGTTTTGATGATTCCAATCTACTCATGTTTATGTATCTAATGATCTTGTTAAGTGTTTCAGAACTATCAAGAACCAAGATCAAAGAGCAAAGCTTATAATTCTATTGAAAGATCAATGTCTCGAGTTTTTCAAGCTTAAGATGTAAAACTTTCGATCAAATAACTCTCAACAAGTTTAACATATTTGCATGTTTTGATCGATGTGTTTGAAAGGTTTTCTTAAAAGATTTAATCTCTTAATTGTTTCAGTATTTAGTTTGATCAAATTTCCAGTTGATTTGACTAAGTTTTGAAAGAAAAAATTATTTTACAAAATTAGTCATTAAGTATTCGATCAGGACGTTAATGTCTCAGCAGTGCCCTCCTGGACTTGGTAAGTTAGGACGCTAACAATGTATTAGGACGCTGATAATGTTCAAGGTTGAAAAGTTTACATCTATCTGGATGCTTAATTTTTCAGTGGCGCCCTCGTTGAATCAACCAAGGAACTTATTAGGACATTGATTGAACATCAGCCGTTGTTCGGTTTTAAACATTAGGATGTTGACGATTCAATAACGCTCTTATGTTTTCGGTCGCTTTAAAAGTGTTAAACATCAGGACGCTCATGTCTTTAGTAACACCCTTATATTTTCATGCTTTGAATATTAGGACGCTTACGTCATTAGTAGTGCCCTTATGATTTTAAGTGTTTCGAAAACAAGTCAAGATGCTTATCTTTAAGTAGCGCCCTCAAAGCTTTATTTGATTTTAAACGTTAAGTAAGTCAGGACAATTACATTCCACAAATGTCCTCACTTCACAATTCAGCAGGACGCTTACAGTCTATAAGCACCCTCAAGGAATAAAACGACAACGTTGGTTCTATGCGTCAAGACGCTGATTGTCAAATCAGGACACTAACCCAATATTGTCATAAAGTTGCATCTGTGCACTTTTTCTGTTTATCTTTTCAGAACTTTTTATGCACAGAACCTTTTCAGAAATTTCTTCTGATGCATGAATCACGTCTTTTGAGACTTTCTTTCTTCATGCAACCTGAAAAGACTCAGGATGTTCATAAAGATGGTTTTTACCATCTTTGTGCAAGATCCTAGCTGTTGTGAGCTAACGTTCTTTTTGAAATTCAAATTCAAATGATCAACAGCTTTATCCCTACTAAGTTTATATATACCAACACTTAGAATCTAAACAAACACATAGAAATTTCACAAAGCCAATACTATTGAAAGTTAGTAGAATTTTCAAATTGATTTCAAAGTTCAAAACTATTTTAGTTTTCAGAGTGTTATCTTTGAAACAAGTTTTATTCAAAGGATTTTCATATTGAGTTTATCTTACATCCTTCATTGAAAATATGTTTGAAGTTTATTTAACTATTTTCACTCAAATTTTTGGCATGATTTTAATCTCATATCATTCTTGTTGAAAGAGAAATTTGAGAAATAGTTCATAGGATACAGTTGTACTTCATTTCATATCTTGTACACTGTATCGAGTTGTAACAATAGTTATACAAACTACTAATTACTTATCTTTGTTTGTTCAACAAAGTGGTCATTCTCAAGCCTGTAGGTTGAGAAGGTTTTCGGTTAGTCTCACATTCGAAAGTTGAGATAGGTACTTCTTTAGCCTGTCAGTCGAGAGGTGTAGGTTGGTCTCAAACCTGTAAGTTGAGTAGTGTAACAGTGGTTCTCACACCCGGAAGTTGAGAAAAAGTTGTAACAATTTGATTCTCACCCCTAAGAGAATCCCTTAGTGAAGAGATTTGAAAATCCTAATTTAGGAGGTTGGGTAGTGGAGGTAGGCAAGTAGCCAAACCACTATAAATTGATTGTGTCAATTGATTTACTTTTCCACACTTTATATTTTCCATTGGATTAATTTTAATTATCTAAGTGTCCAATGCACCCTCCTCTTGGACATACCTGGGCCAATACTATGGATTTCAATGTATGGTTTGTATTAGGCTTGGATTGATTATCAGAATTCATATTTATGCCAAATAATATGAGAATGGTTGCTTGTGCCTCAAATTCTTTATGAATTCATCTGTTAGCAAATTTTTCTCACTTTTCATGACAAAATGCCTTACGTAAATTTAAATTCTTTTGTGCATCTACATGACTTTACTCTTGGCTATGTTATGCAACATTCCAAAATATCATCTAGCTAGCCTATGAATGGTGAGCTAAAACTTTCCATATTTTTATCTTGTCATGTTTATATTTCTCCATGTGCTTTAAAATTATATCTTGAATCTTATATGTGTCTTATGGTATAGCATCCCTTATGCATTCATATGTGCTTAATTGTGACTTGTTGTCATGAATCCTCTTGAGTTTGAGTACATAGAGTTAGGGGGAGTCTCCATCTCTTTTTGAAAGGGGGAGTTTTGGTGTTTTGATGTTATGCTTTAGGATTACCTTCATGAGAGTCTAGATGATTCGTCCCTCCTTTTTTATAATGTCAAAGGGGTGAAACATGAGAAAGAAGAGAAATAGTTGAACCTTGATAAACACGATTTGTTGATAGTATGCATGTTCTTCATACTTCATATTTATAATCATACTATCTCGCATTATATAGTTGTCATGTTTATCAAGTTTATATTGTTTGTCATCATCAAAAAGGGGGAGATTGTTGACTTAAGTAGTTTTTCACTTAGTTTTCTCCTAAATGTTTTGATGCTAATAAACAATAGAACAAATAGTACTAATGTCTCTATCTAGTATATTTCAGCACTTAAAGTGGAAAAGAGTCAATACAAGATCAAAGTACTTCAAGCCTCTCAAGCAAAAGATAAAGCAAAGATCAACCAAATTTAAATCTTGGACAACTTAAAGGAAAGAAGAATTATGAGGTTGAGAGTCCTATTTATCTCTAAAATTAGGATGTAGTCTGCTTGCTCTAGTTTGCTCAATCATTTTCTTTAAAATTCATACATGCATTAGATTTTCTTGAAAAATGATCTTTAAATGTTCAAATATGTATGGTTAATGTTTTTAAAACATTTCAAACTTGTTTGAATCATACTTGCATCAATTTTAGTCAAAATCACATTTTTACAAAGTTTTTCAAAACTCATTGTTTTAAGTTTTAAGTTTAATTTGTTTTTGAACTTTGACTTGTTTTCTTTTCTTCCAATGTTTTCAAAGTGTTTTAATCATCAAAATAAATATATTTCAATCAACAAATACAAACAAAGACAAGGGGAAGAAGAAATGTGGCACTACAAGAATGGAATTAATTAACGAAAAAATCCCTCCTATGCCTGTGAAATTTAATGAGTCTCCAACACAAGAACAGAGCACTCCATCAACAAATACAAATGAACACAAGGGGAAGAAGAAACGTGGCCTTACGAGAATGAGATTAATTAATGAAAAAGCCCCTTCTATGCCCGTGGAATTTAATGATAGAGGTCAATCGGTAACAACAAATTCTTCTAAGTACTCGTCATACATGTGGGTCTCCTTGCTCATGAACATGTGCCAATAGTGATTAAAAAGTGGAATTATGTTGAGTCAGTATTAAAAGATGAGCTATGGTCGTTGGTTAAGGTATACATAATTACAATTTGTTTTTTATTCTATCATTGAGCCAAATATAACACTGCACTTTTTTATATTTGATGCAACAACGATTTATCGTAGATGATTCACATAAAAAGGTAGCACTTCAATTGATGGGAAAGTGGAGGCAATACAAATCAAACAAGTTGGAAAGAGAACAAAGGCCAATGAAAAAGTATTCAAGAAGATTTGTCTTAAGAACATTTTGGACGAAAAGAAATGGGAATTATTTGTGCATGAAAAATTATCTTCAGAATTTGAGGTAACTTTATTTTTTGTATTTAAGAATTTAAGTTATATTAATTTTTTAGGCAAATATTGTTCTTATAGATATATATTGTTTTGTAGGTTACAAGTGACAAATATAAACAAATTAAACGCAAAAATCAACTTCTGCACATGTTGAGCCATAAAGGTTATGCTAGATTGGAGCATGAGATGGTAAGTATAATTTGGTTTTTGTAATTTTCAACTATATGTTTCTACAATATTATACTTTATCTATTCATTGTTGTAGTATTGTAGAGGTAAAAAATTCTGGAGTTGTCATCAATTTCAAGGGTGGATATGTGGACCGAAGGGCATCTAAAAAAATGGTGAACCCCTTAATGAAGCCATAAGCAAAACATTGGTAATTCATTTCCCTCGGTTAACTGCTTATCATATGCTATTAAATGTATTATTTAATAATTGAAGGGGGTTTCTTTGTTTGTATAATTAATTGATCATGGGTAGTAAGATAAATGTATATATATATATATATATATATATATATAATATGTTGTAGATTAAAGTTTATGCATGTAGGCAAGATATATTAGTTAGAAAGATTGATTGGTTATCTGCAACAATATGATTATTTAGTCTTCTTTTGGCCACTCCAATAGTTATAATGTAGTACTTCTTCATGAAACTAATGTTGGACCTTGACTATGAGAGTAAGCAAATATAGTTAGAATAGAAGAAAATAATTGCAAACACGATGCTTATTTAAATGTGGGAAATTTACTAATTTATCTTTTAAACTTTGTTTAATAGGGCCAAGGTAAAAGTGTTGATAATATATTATGGATATTATTAGATCTCCACCTTTGGTAAAACTATGCTTATAAATGCTTTATTGACCAACTTACCTTGTATTTCTTATTTATTGTTTAAATGGATATAATTGCATCAAGGAAGCCGTACTGGACAAGTAAGTCTTCCAAACAAATATGATAAGTGCTTCTTGTTGCATTGGTAGCTAGAGGATGGCGTAGATGAAGTAGTTGCAACATAGGGAAGAATTTCATCGACAGATTCTAAAATAAGGGTTCATAATGCACTTTCTGTAAAAGATTTATTTCCAATAATTGATAATATTCGTGTTGAAGAAATATTTTTGTTTACATAAATATCTTTATGTGAAGTAATATATACTACAAGAAATTGGCCCTTTCATAACAGTTGGAAGACGACACTTGAAAAAAAAAGTCATAAAATCATATATTCAACGACACTTAAGTAAAAGTGTTGTAATTAACTTTATAAAAATCTTTAATACGACATTTTAAAAAAAAATGTCCTAATTATCTTTTGTCACGACCCATGATACGTGACGTCATGATCGGCACGTAACCCCGTGTATATCCTCTATCGATATACATGACATCCCGATAAACCTTCTAATACACTTCATAATCTCAAATTATTTTCCCAACTGACTATGATCAAATAATTTTTATGAGATATCAAATCATGCATACCATAATAGTTAAGCATTTAAAATATTTCTATAATAGAATGTCACACATAGAAGATACAAGTAAAGAAACACTCACAATTGATTGGCTAAGTCTAGCCAATCCAATTTTCAATCCAAGAAAGTACTAGAAGATCTACGAATCACCTCGAGTACTTCAATCACCAATTTGACTACGTGGCTTACTCAAACCAACCAAGGTCCCTACATACAATACTAAAGATCGGCCAAAGTATGCTGATAACCATGTTCAAACCTAATTCTATAGTCAATTTGAGATTCTAGCATGGTCATAGTCATGTGTCAACCCATATTGTTCAATTCAACCATATAATCATCAAATTAGACTACACCTAACCCAAATTGAATGCCATAGGTTGATTCCCATGATCCCAAACACTATAATACAAAGCATTCAATCATATTAAGGGTTAATTAGCCTATTCCTCAAGTCAATTACATCAATTGACTAAGTTCAAGTCAAAATCCCCAATTTGGCAATATAACCTAAGGCCAAATTGAACTAAGTCATACCAAATTAACATAGGTTCAAACATTCTAAACCCATGAATCTACTCAAATGAGGTCCAATTAGATGATTCCCAAGTCAATTTGGTCAATTGACTTGGTTTAGGTCAAAAGCCTTAATTTGGGCAAAATCCTCAATTTACATGGAAATCCCCAAATTGCATGGGAATGTCAATTTACATGGCATAAGCCAAAATTACCCTACAATTAGATTCCCCTTATTCAAGATCAATAATTTAGAGTGCCATACATCCATAATTACTCGTCAATTTCATACAAATCACAAGAAATTTGAATAGAAAACCCTAGGTCAAAACATTAGTTTTAGGTCAAAACACTAGTTTTAGGTCAAGTCTATGAAACCCCTCCAATTTCTTGGTAGAAATTGGGGGTTTCACCTCTAGAGTACTCCCCATACACTCTAGGTCAACATATATTAATTTCAAGACCTAATTCCAACTTTGATTTTCTAATCACCCTTTCAAAAACGGGATTCAATAGAACCCTAGGTCGAAAAAATCAGTTGCATGCTTGTAAGAAAATGATTGAAGGAAGAAAAATGAGAATGAAATGGTTACTTTAATGATCCTTGAGCAAGAATTCACCCAAAAACCTCATTTTTCCCTTCTTTTTCTCTTCTCCTCTTCTTTCCCCTTTTTCCAAGCTCTCTAGCACTCTTCAAGGTGGAAAAATGAGCAAGTGTGAGAAAATCTCGTTTTGGTTTGTATTTATAGGAAAATTTGGGCCCATAACTCAAAATACACTTAAACAAAATGAACAATTTTTTTTTCTGCAGCAATTACTTCCACTTAGATACTCAATTTTATGAAAATGCCTCTTAAATTTAACATCTTAACCGTTCAAAAGTTTTATGAGGCAGTTACCAACATTCTGCTAAACTTTCAGCTCAATCAAACGGTGCGATTACGAGATATAACTGTTTGATCAAAATTGCGCAAGAAAATCCTTAAATTCGAAAAACAGTGTTTAGAGCTTTATAACTCTCCGTAGACAACTCTGATCAAGATCTTCACCGTTCATAATGAAAAGCTATCAGAGAAGAATAAGCTGAAAAAATTTAGCTCAATCGGATCACGGATCTAGGAGATCAAACAATTGATGTAATCGGTGACATAAATTTTTTTTTTCCATGGAGCGAGCTCCACTAATTTAAAACACCGTTTTCGACACGTTTCGACGTCAAACGGGTCTCTGGTCATTTCGAAACTTCATGCAAAGGCACTCGAACCAATGCACGTCGAGCATCGTATATGTATATGGATACTTTACATGTCAAAATGACGTCATCCTAAGGTACGGGCGTTACATCTTTTTTCAAATCGATGAGTAAATGTCACGAGATATTTATACGACATTTTTGAAATGTCTTTGTTAGTTATTACAATGACATTTTATAAAATGTCGTCATATTGTTGATTGAAAAGAATAAGAGGCGTTTATTAATACAATATTTTATCAATAACGTCATGCTTATTTCACCACGTTATTTAAATGTCGCAAGATATTCTATTATGACGCTTTTGAGATGTCTTTATAAATAAATACAATGACGTTTTGTAAATGTCACTGTATCCTTGATTGAAAAGAATAAGGAGAATTTATTTTATATATAATTAATTCAAATGTATTTTATTATTTTATTAAAAAATAGTTATTATTTTATTAAAAATTAGTTATTATTTTAATAAAAAATTATTTATTATTTGTATAATGCTTTATTATTTTATAACAAGTAATTTTATTATTTTTATTAAAAGTCATATAATCATTTTTATTAAAACTTATTTAATTATTTTTGTTAAAATATGAATTTTCTTATTTGTGTTTAAAATAATTTTATTACTTTAATGAAAAATAAAAAAATTTATTATTTCTTGTTATAATTAATTTTATTTTATAATGACAATTGATTTTTATGTCATTTTAAATTGATAGAGTTAATAAAACTAATTTTAAATATTGACAAAGATTAATTATTTTATTAATTTTAGTTTTAATTTAATAATTTAATATTTTCTACTATTAAGTTATGTTTATAATATTTTATTAATTTAATTATCTTATCTTATAAAAAACATGTTCAACGATTTTCATGAACCCCCCTCCCCTCCTCATTTCTCACACCAAAATCACTTCTCCTTGTGATTTTTCTTCTCTCTCTCACACTCATTTTGTGTTTTTTTTTCTTCTCTTTTGTGACTCTCTTTTCGAGACTCTCTTCGCGGTGCAACGCAGTTCTCCTCGGGAGAAGTCACCAGTTCTCAAAGGAGTTTTTATCTGAAGGTGGGGAACGAAACTTAAGTTTACGTGTCTTATAACTTTTATTAAAGTTTACATTCATTTATCATTATGTCTACTATTCATTTACACTGCATTATTGCGTATAATGTTTATACTTGTCATACTTATGCTTGTATATTTGAAGTTCATGTTTTACAATGTTGCTATGTCGGATTAGTGGTCAATCTGGCTCAACCAGACTCAGTCTTGTCCTTAGTAACTTTAAATAGTGAACGGGAGGCAGCGTGCTGCTCTAGACGATTGGTATTTAAATAGACCTCGTGTCTCACCTCTCAACTGAAGACTGATTGGTTGGTCTTATATGAAAGCTATCAGCTTATACAAGTAATATTGAATGTCGTAACCTTGCACGTGGTGATACCGACCTTGATAAGGATCACCAGACGTTGCCAAATCATGTTTAACGTTAAGTAAAGACCGGACCAGTTCATGCATTGACATCATACATAAGCACCACCTATGTGGTTTATGATTCATAGAATAGTTAGAAGCAATGCTAACTATTCATTATATTTCTATGGAGAGAGGCGTACAATGAGAACTCGACTACTCTTGGGGAGGGACATTTGTACGTGAATCCAGAGCGTCGTTCCTGAGGAGGGAAGTACAATGAGAACCCAGCTACTCCTGGGGAGGGACATCTGCACATGAACTCAGACGAAGTACAATCATGAAACTAATACGAGACGGTGTCATGCATACATACATATTGGATTGATTATGATGTTTTGATGTGTATTTATGATATTTGATTATGAAGTTTGCTTTATTAATTGTTATATTCACGAACTAATTTACCCACTACGCGTGTAGCTCACCCTTTGTTATCCAATTTTTCACAGGAGATTAGGGTGGAGTGGGTGCAGGTTTTTTGGCCTACATTTTTGTACCCTTTATATTATTCATTGAAAATTTTGGGAAGATGTTCCCTTAACTATTTCATGTACAAATATATTCTAAAATTAATGAAATCAGACTTGTACTTAATCGTGTTTCCGCGCACTTGGTTATTGTTATAATGCATTCGCGCCCTGTCCGTGAGTGTCCTACCAGTTTAGGCGCGTCTGAGCGGGGTGTGACATTTAATGGTATTAGAGCGTAAGGTCCACGGCCCGCCCAAGTCCACCAAATTAGGAGAATTTTTTTTTATTAGATATATATATCTTTAGAACTATATATATATGAATTATATATAATTGAGATTTATATTAAATATATATCTAGAAAACTATATAGTTTTTATATAGTTTAGATTCAAATATATATATATATATATATAGTTATGATTAAACATATATATCTATATATCTATGTATATATGATATATATATCTATGTATATATGATATATATATATATATATATATATATCATATTGCTAGTGGAAAAATTTGGATTAAATGATGACAATAACATCAAGAGAAAAATAGAAAATATTGTCCAAAGGATAAGACATAAATCTTAAAAATGTTAGGAATATATTTTGTGTATTTTACAAGTTTATCTTCTTTTCACCAAGATAGTGGCCTCAAGTGAAGGAACGACTTCCAGTAATCGGGAACCAATTCCCACCAGACTCACGGAACTGTTCGAAAGGAGGTTATGACTATGAGGAGTATCGATAATAGAGATCTCCACCTCCGTTCGATCCTACATGAAAAGCTCGCAATACTGGGGTGGTTGAACATAACAAAAGTTGAGGATTACGTCTCTTTCAACTTGGTGAAATCCTTCTACGAAGCCATGAACTGCGTGGGACTACAAGAAGATGAGATCAGCCCTGTCTAGGAGACAACGGTTAGGGGAATAAAGATTTCTATCAACGTCAAAATTATTTCGCGACTTATGGAGATAGAATCATTGATCCACACAAACCCTAGACAGTTGCAGAGATTGTGAAATCCAAAGAATAGTTGTTCAATTCCCTCGCGAAAAAGTCGTACACCCAATTGACGTACGCCCACCTCCCAAACAATCTCCTTAAACCACCTCTTGTCGACCTTGGGAAGATATTATTCGGCAATATCTTGCCAAAAAAGGTGACTAGAGGTGCTATGTCAAAGGCTCAACTTCTTGTGCTATACTGTATAGAGAAGAAAGTTAAGGTCTCCCTACCTCACATCATTATCCAGCAAATGTTACGGGTGATTCAAAACCATTCAATAAAGAAACTCCTCGGCTACGGAGTCTTGATCATGAAGATGCTATACGAGGCAAACATCAACACTTTTGATGAGTCTTCGAAGCAGATCACTAAGGCGGTTACAACATCCTCTATCTTCAAGAAGTTTGTCACAAGTGGAGTGGTGACTGACGAGGAAGTATTCGACGCGACTTTAGGAAGAAATGGTGAAAGAATTAGAGACAAAAAAGGACGTTGTCAACGAAAAAGCTGGCGCAAGATTCCTGTTAGGGAGACACCAAATAATGAGCCAAACCAGAACCCTACGGCCTACCCTCCACCTATGAGTCAACAATACGGCCAATACTTTCCACCAATGCCTACTACATACCCTCCACCTATGGGACAACCGACTTATCAACCATCAATGGGGCAATCGACTAACCCATTCGAGTAGTTAAGTGTGATTGTATCTAGTATTGCTCGGATGGAGGAGACTTAAAATATTTTGTTAACACATATGCAAAACGTCGAAGAACAGCGAGCAACTTCTCAACTTTCTTCTAGTAGTTTTTTTGTACCTAGCGGGAGGTCTAAGAGAAGTGGTAGTAGACAGGAAAATCAGGAATGATTACTGGCATTGTAAAATTTATTTTATATATGAATAAAAATATTTTGTTTAAGACTATCTTTAGTGGGCCGACTTACAACCATTCTTCTTTTTGTATCACTAACTTTGGAGTGATATGAGACACAACAAAATTGGAAGATACGAAATAAAAAGTGGAAGTAAGAAAACTCACGACCATGGGTAAAAAGAAACATTTGGGAAAAGTTGTAGTACTAATATTATCACTAAGTTTACACGGTATGAGACGAGTAAACTTGGAAGATACTATTAGTGAACTCCTCTTCAGCCGATATTTTATAGAGACCGTGTTCATACAAATTAACTTGGTTGACACCCTTATTACCAAATTCATGTGGTATGGGACACACGAATTTGGATAATAGTCGAAAAGACTAAGAGAAAGAGTTTGAATACATAAGATTGCGATAGAACGTTAAATTAGGATATTTACCGAGGAAAATCTTAGAATTTTTATGACTCGTATGAATTTTCAATGAAATATATATGTATGTTCAAAAAAACTAGAACCAAAACATTTGAAATACTTGCAAAGTTTTATACTTATTATATAAACATTCTAACCTTGTTTTACACCATGGCCAAACATACGAGGCACATAAGATTCTTTGATTCCTCAACAAAAATCTTACACTATACTTAGAAAGATAGGTGGTTTTTATATTGCAGTACTCTCGAACTTATTGCTGAGAATATCATAACATTATACATGGCTGCAGTTCCTAAATCATGGTTTTATTTTCTTTTTGCCAGTGAGAAAATGCAAACCAAGAAAAGAGGAAGGCCACGTACTGTCCGTCCAGCAGGGGAGGCACCTCATGAGATTCAGAATCAGGAACTGCCGCCTCCGACGACAGCGCAGGCCACACCCGACACTGCCACTACGTCTGGGCAAGCAGTGCCACCCCAGCCCACATCCTTTGCCATGCCTTTGAGTATGGAAGTCTTTTTCGCCTGATTTATCGAGGCGATAAAAGTAATTGTTTAGATTTCTGTTCGTGAGACCGCGGCCAATCAGGTTGTCACTGGGCAAACACCTGTTAAATTTGGGTCAGAGATTCAAACCGACCAGATTACGAAGTATAAAAGGCTACAACCTCTTACTTTTGCTGGCACCATTGATGCGAAGGAGGCGCAGAAATGGCTGGATGAGTCGAAGAAGGCTCTCGATGCAATGGGAGTCGATGAGGCTCTAAAGATTCCACTTGCGTCCTACCAACTTATTGGTGGAGCAAATACATTGTGGATAATAGTGAAGAAGGACCCAAGGGTCAACACCACGGACATAACTTGGCAGCAGTTTCATTGTTTATTGATGAGTACTTCCCCGGCGCTGTGAAGGGGCAGAAGCGCCAGGAGTTCGCCAAGCTATACCAAGGTTTTCACACCCCACCCGGACACGCCTAAACTGGGGGGACACTCGCGGACGGGGTGCGAATGCATTATAACGATAACAACAGAGTCAGCGGAAGCACGATTAAGTACAAGTCTGATTTCATTAATTTCAGAATATTTTTGTACATGAAATGGTCATGGAAACATTCTCCCAAAAATCCCCAATGAATAATACAAAGGGTACAAAATGTGGGCCCAAAAACTTGCACCCACTCCACCCTAATCTCCTTTGAAAAATTGGATAACAACAGGATGAGCTACACGCTCAGTGAGTAGAATAATTCATGAATATAACCATAAATAAAGCAAACTTCATAATCAAATATCTTAAATACACATGTGAGCATCATAATCAATCAATATGTATGTATGCATGACACCGTCTCATAATGGTTTGATGACTGTACATCGCCTGAGTTCACGTACAGATGTCCCTCCCCAGGAATAACCGGGTTCTCATTATACATCCCTCCTCAGGAACGATGCTCTGGATTTACGTACAGATGTCCTTCCCTAGAATTAGTCAGGTTCTCATTGTAGGTCCCTCTCCAGAGAAATATAATGAATAGCGAGCATCGTTCCTAACTATTCTATGAATCATAAACCACATACGTCCCTAGGTGGTGATATGTATGATGCCAATGCATGAATTGGTCTGCTTGAACTGGTCCGGTCTTTACTTAAAATTTAGACAGGATTTAGCAATGTCTGGTGATCTTTATCAGGGTCGGTATCACTATGTGCAAGGTTAGGACATTCACTATTACTATATAAGCTTATAGCTTTCAAATAAGACCAACCAGGTCAGTCTCCAGTTGAGAGGTGAGACACGAGGTCTGCTCAAATACCAATCGTCTAGAGTAGCACGCTGCCTCCCGTTCACCATTTAAAGTTACTGAGGACAAGACTGAATCTGGTTGAGCTAGATTGACCACTAATCTGGCATAGCAACAATATAATACATGAATTCCGAATATACAGGCATAAGTGCGACAGTATAAATATTATACGCAATAATGCAATGTAAATGAATGGTAGACATAATGATAAATGAATATAAACTTTAATAAAATTTATAAGACACGCAAACCTATGTTTCATTCCCCACCTTCAAATAAGAACTTCTTTCAGAACTGGCGCTTTCTCCCGGACAGAACCACGTTGCGCCACACAGAGAGTCTCAAAAGACCAAAAACTCAAGATGGGTGAAAAGGAGAAGAAAATCATAAGGAGATGTGATTTGGTGTGACAAATGAGGAGGGGGAGCTTTCTTTATATAGAGGATTTCGGGTCGTCTGGTCGAACAAATTTTTTTTTTTTTTTTGCAAAACCTAGGGTATTACACTCTACCCCCCTTAAAAGGATTTCTCCCTCGAAATCAGTTCAAGTAGTCATGATGGTTATCTGCTTGAGATTCACTGTCAGTGTCATCGCGTGCTAGTTCGGGGTAGTGCTTGTATGGTCCCTGAATGGCACTGTGGCCAGTGAAATCCTCAACATTATGAAACCATGGGGAGCAAATGGAGTCGGATTCATCCTCAGAAGATTCCAACCTTTGCTTAACAGATGGTGGTGTAGGGCGCTGGTTACATCATTTGAGGGGAGGTAGGTTGAGCGATGGAATATTTTTCCGTGTTGTTGCTCGAGTCCAGCCGCCTGGCAATTTTGGTAGAAGGTCCTGCCAAGATGAGGGCACGGGATTGTTTTGGGCAAAATTGTTACGAAAAATCCATGCACGCTCTGGTGATAAGGATTGATGTCTGTGTGGCGATGAAGTTGGTGATGCAAAGTAGTTGTGACTTGACTCAGATCCTGAAGGAGTCGTCACAGGTTGCCAAGGAGGCCACTGCGTGTGAGCATTACCACATCCATCGATATTATTTTCAGACATCTGCATAGTTATTCAAGTGAAACGATGGATTAAGATATGTATAAACAAAGTTTCATCATTTTATTGATAAGTGAAATAGTACAATGTATCACATCATCAGTTATTACTAGAAAACAATTCAGGGTATTTCTGTTTAATTGTTGCTTCTAGTTCCCATGTTGCTTCCTCGACTCCGTGGTGATCCCAAAACACCTTCACAAGTGGTATGCTACGTCGCCTTAATTCTTGAGTTTTTCTATCCAAAATCTGTATCGCTCTTTCCTGATACCTATTTCCTTTCTTAACCAGAACCTCGACTAGAGGGATGATATGCAAAGGATCAGGACGATACTTTCGAAGCATGGATACGTGAAAAACGTCATGAACCTTAGACATGGATGATGGAAGGGACAGACGATAAGCAAGTTTGCCAATACTTTCAATGATCTGAAATGGACCGATAAACCGTGGGGAGAGCTTTCCTTTGATCCTAAAGCGTTTGACACCTCTTGTGGGATGGACTTCTAGAAAAACCAAGTCCTCCTTATCAAATTGTAGAGGCTGCCTCCGCTTGTCAGCATAGCTTTTCTGTCGACTTTGTGCAACACGAAGTCGTTCCTTTACTAGTGTAATCTTCTCAGAAGTCTCTTAAACTAGTTCAGGCCCCAACTGTGGTCGATTTGTCATATTTAACCAGCATACCAGAGATCTGCAAGGGCGACTATAGAGAGCCTCGTAAGGTGCCATGCCGATACTAGTTTGGTAACTGTTGTTATATGCAAACTCAGCTAAATGTAAGTACTTTGCCCATACGCTATTAAAGTCCAAAATGCAACACCGTAACATGTCTTCTAAGATTTGAATAAGACGCTCTGACTGTCCATCAGTCTGAGGGTGAAAGGCTGTGCTCATGGTGATCTTAAAGCCCATTCTACTCTAGAAGCTTTGCCAAAACTTTGATGTGAATCGAGAGTCTCGATCAAAGACGATCGTGAGTGGTATGCTTATGGTGATCTGCAAGGCCGTAACAAAATCCATTGCAATGTTTTTCCACTTCCATTCTCCAATAGGTAACGGTTGGAGAAGTCCAAAGGGATGTCTTCATTCTGCCTTAACTTGCGGGCAAACGAGACATCGAGCAACGAAGTCTGCAATCGCCTTCTTCATTCCAGAAAACCATAATTGTCGCCTGACATCCTTGTACATCTTGTCACCCCCAGGATGCATAGCGAACAT
The DNA here is from genome assembly GCA_035771175.1 of Paratinospora sagittata. Taxonomy (NCBI): domain Eukaryota; kingdom Viridiplantae; phylum Streptophyta; class Magnoliopsida; order Ranunculales; family Menispermaceae; genus Paratinospora; species Paratinospora sagittata. Next base: position 16,538 of record JAYMFD010002074.1, on the reverse strand, counting down.
CGAACAGTGCATCTCAGTGAGCACTTCTTTCCGAACCTCAGGATCGTTCGGTACACAGAGACATTTTTTATAGAAAACGGTCCCGTCTTCAGAGACCGACCAGTAAGGATGGTCCTGTCCGCTGAGTAAAAGTTCTCATTTCTCCATTAACATAGGGTCGTTGGCTTGAGCTGCTGAAATCTTTCGAACTAGCTCAGAGTTGGCTGACAATTGAGAAATTCGTGATCTTGCTCCTTCCTCGATCAGTTGTAGGTTAGAATTCTCTATCTCTGTAGCCAACTTCCCCATTTCAAAGTTAAGAGTGCAGGCAACATAAGATTTTTTACTCAGGGCATCAGCCATAACATTGGCCTTTCCCGGATGGTATTGGAGTTGAAAGTCAAAATCTTTCAAGAATTCCAACCATTGTCTTTGGCGGAGGTTTAGGTTTCTCTGAGTGTCTATGTACTTAAGACTCTTGTGATCCGAGAAAACCTCAAACCATTCACCGTGTAGGTAATGATGCCATAACTTCAGTGCAAATACGACAACTGCAAGTTCCAAGTCATGTGTTGGGTAATTACCCTCATGAATCTTCAGTTGCCTCGAGGCATATGCAACAACTTGGCCTTCTTGCATTAGTATGACACCTAAGCCTCGGAGAGAGGCGTCGGTGTATAGTGAAAATCCAAGTGAATTTCTTGGAGTGATAAGTACAGGTGCCGTCGTGAGGCGTTTCTTCAATTCCTGAAATGACGCTTCACAGGCGAGATTCCAGATGAATCGCACGTCTTTTCGAGTGAGCTTTGTCATAGGTTCAACAATCTTTGAGAAGTCCTTGATGAAGCGTCTGTAATAGCCAGCCAAACCAAGAAAACTCCTAATCTAAGTAATAGTGGTAAGCTGCTTCCAATTTAAAACTGTTTTAACCTTAGAAGGATCGACCTCAATGACATTGCCTGAAACCACATGGCCTAGGAATTGAACTCGTTTTGCCCAGAATTCGCACTTACTCAACTTTGCATACAACTGGTGACTTTTCAAGGTCTAGGCGACTATCTTCAGATGTATCTTATGGTCTTCATCGGTTAAGGAATATATCAAGATATCGTCCACAAAAACCACCACAAATCGGTCTAAGTATAACCGGAAGATGCGGTTCATCAAATCCATGAATGTCGCAGGTGCATTTGTTAGACCGAACGGCATGACCAAGAACTCGTAGTGACCATACTGAGTTCTGAATGCTGTCTTGGTAATGTCTGACTCTCGAATCCGGAGTTGGTGATAACCAGATCGTAAATCAATCTTAGAGAAGTATTTGGCATCTCTAAGTTGGTCGAACAAGTCATCGATCCTGGGCAATGGGTATCTGTTCTTAATGGTGACGTTATTCAGCTTGCGATAGTCGAAGCGCCCCAAGGTGATGAACTTTTTCTGATGAAGCCATGACTTTCTAATTCCTTCAGTTGTTTGTCTAATTCGACCAGCTCGACATTTGACATTCTATATGGTGGTATTGAGATAGGCCCGGTCTCAGGTATGAGATTGATTTCAAAATCGAATTCCCTAATTGAAGGTAGACCAAGAAGGTAATTTAGAAAAACCGTTGGGAATTCAGATATTACTGGGACATCGTGTACTTCGAGAGGGTACAATGCTGGTGATTCATTTTCATCACCAAGGGATAGAGCTCGAAGCTGTGCCTTGAGAAGTGCAGCAGTCGAGTTGTGTATCCATTTTCTTGTTCCCTGAATCTTGACAATCTCCCCCGTGGGCAAGGTTAACTGAACTTGCTTCTTCATACAATCGATCTTTGCATTCAGTGGTGCGAGCCAGTCCATGCTGAGGATGATGTCGAAGTCTTCAATGTCCATCACAAAAAGATCTGCATATATGATATGTTCTGACATTCGAAGTTCACATTGAGAACACTGCGATTTCACGTCACTACCAGATCCTAAAGGTGATGTGACATGGAGTGTGATTGTTGTGGGTTCAGGATGCAACCCTAATGTCTTACCAATGCAGATGATATAAAAGAATGCGTAGCACCCGAATCGAACAAGACATGTACCATGGTATTGAACAAGGGAAATGTACCTTCGACTACATTATTGTCTAGGAGGGGTTGTTGAGCTATAGCAAATGCTCTGCCCTGGATCCGTTATCCTTGGTTCTGCTGGTTCTGCCTGGGTTGGGCATTTGCAGGAGGTGGTGCTTGTTGGACTGGAACAACGAGAATAGGTTGCTGAAGGTGTGGACAGACATATTTTACATGACCCTGCTGGCCACAGTTGTCACAAGTCAGCCTCCGCTGCTGATGATTCTGTTGGCCATGCTGATTGTGGTGCTAACGACCACTTCTGCCATTGCCATTTCGACGGCCACCCCTGTCACTACGGCCTCTGCGGCCATGATTGCGAAAACTCTGCTGGCCAGGGTTAGATTGTTCAGCCATAGGTGTCGTGGCCTCATTCTTCGAAACAGGGGTTGGGAAGGCTGGGTTTTGATTATAGTAGGGCTTCTTTTTGTTGCCCGACTGCGAGCCCTGTTGGGAAAACGTTGCATGTCATTTTTCCTTATTCATTCTTTGCTCTTGCACGATCTTCTCTTGCTCAAAGCTCATGTCCTTGTCAACGACCTCCTTGTAAATCTTGAGATCCAATATCGACAAGGCTTGTCAAATATCAGGACGCAGGCCATTGTAGAATTTCTCGGTCTTATCTTGCTCCGTTGAGATGGTAGATAGAGAGTAGACCGATAATTCTTTGAACTTGCCAGCATACTCCCTAACTGTCATGCTGCTCTAGTATAACTTGGCAAACGCCTGGCGCTTCTCCCTCTTCACTGCGGCGGGAAAGTATTCATCAATAAACATTGACTCGAACTGTTTCCAAGTCATGTCTGCTGTGTTGACCCTTGGGTCCTCTTTTACAGTTATCCACCATCTGTTTGCTCCACCAATAAGTTGGTAAGTCGCAAGTGGAATCTTTCGAGTCTCATCGACTCTCATTGCATCGAGAGCCTTCTTTGACTCATCTAGCCATTTCTGCACCTCTTTAGCATCAATGGTGCCAACAAAAGTAAGAGGTTGTAGCCTCTTGAACTTCGTTATCTGGTCGGTTTGAGTTTTCGACCCAGATCTCACAGGTGCCTGCATAGTGGCAACCTGATTGGCCGCGGTCTCACGAACGACCGTCTGAACTGCTACTTTCATCGCCTTGATAAATCTGGCGAAGAAGACTTCCATACATACTCGAAGGTATGGCAAAGGGTGTAGGTTGGGGTGGTACTGCCTGTCCAGATGTAGTGGTAGTGTCGGGAGTGGCATGTGCTGTTGTCGAAGGCTGCGGTTCCTGATTCTGAATCTCAAGAGGTGACTCCTCTGCTGGACGGACAGTACGTGACCTTCCTCTCTTCCTGGTTTGCATTTTCTCACTGGCTAGGAAAAAATAAAACCACGATTTAGGAACTGTAGCCAAGTATAATTTTATGGTATGCTCAGCAACAATTTCTAGAGTACTGCAATATATAAACCACATATTTTTCTAAGTATAGTGTAAGGTTTTTGTTGAGGAATCAAAGAATCTTATGTGCCTCGTATGTTTGGCCATGGTGTAAAACAAGGTTAGAATGTTTATATAATAAGTATAAAACTTTGCGAGCATTTCAAATGTTTTGGTTCTGATTTTTGTGAACATACATATATATTTCATTGAATATCCATACGTGTCATAAAAATTCTAAGATTTGCCTCGGTAAATGTCCTGATCTAACGTTCTATCGCAATCTTATGTATTCAAACTCTTTTGCTTAGTCTTTTCGAATATTATCCAAATTCGTGTGTCCCGTACCACATGAATTTGGTATTAAAGGTGTCAACCAAGTTAAGTTGTATGAACACGGTCTCTAGAAAACATCGACTGAAAAGTAGTTCATCGTCCAAGTTTACTCGTCCCATACGGTGTAAACTTAGTGATAATGTTAGTAATGCAACTTTCTCCAAATGTTTCTTTTCACACAAGGTCGTGGATTTTCTTACTTCCATGTTTTATTTAGTATCCTCCAATTTTGTTGTGTCCCATACCACTCCAAAGTTAGTGATACAAAAAAATAATGGTTGTAAGTCGGCCCACCAAAGATAGTCTTAAACAAAACATTTCATTCATATATATAAAGTGCATTTTTACAATGTCAGTGATCATTCCTGGTTTTCCTGCCAACTACTGCTCCTTCTAGACCTCCTACTAGGTATAGAAAGACTGCTAGAAGAAGGTTGAGAATTTGCTCGTTGCTCTTCAACGTTTCGCATACGTGTTAACAATTCACTTTGAGTCTCCTTTATTCGAGCAATGCTAGTTACGATCACATTTAACTGTTCGGATGTGTTAGTCGATCGCCCCATCGATGGTTGATGGGTTGACTGCCGCATAGGTGGAGGGTAGGTCGTAGGCGTTGGTGGAAAGTATTGGTCGTACGGTTGACTCATAGGTGTGGGGTAGTTGTTTTGACTGTACGGGGATCCCCTAACTGAAACCCCTTGGACATTTGGATATGCTTGGTTTAAAAAGTCTTGAAAGAATTGGCTCATTGGGATGTCCTGTCTTCCATAATTTGGTGCCGCCCAATTCTGTAGTTGTTGGTTCACTGGAACTTGTGGAGCGGGCTGATACGGTACCTCAGGAGTTGGAAACCTTTGGTACGTAGTATTGCCTTGAGTTGGCATGTTCCAGGAAGGTGGATTTGTTGGAACTTCTTGTTTATCTTGATTTGGTTGAGATTGATTTAGGTTGGCAAATAAATCTTCATCAGTGAACAGGTGCTCGGTTGGATCATTATTCGAGGCTGGGTTTGACGTAGGGTTCTGGTTTGGCTCATTATTTGGTACTTCCCTAACAGGAATCTTGCGTCGACTTTTTCGGTAACAACGTCCATATTCATCTCTCATTCTTTCGCCATTAAAAGTCGCGCCGAATACTTCCTCGTCAGTTACCCCTCCACTTGTGACATATGTCTTGAAGATAGTGGATGTTGTAACCGCCTCAGTGATCTGCTTCGAAGACTTATCAAAAGTGTTGATGTTTGTCTCATATAGCATTCTCATGATCAAGACCCCGTAGCCGAGGAGATCCTTTCTCAAAGGGTTTTGAATCACTCTCAACATTTGTTGGATGATGATGTGAGGTAGGGAGACCTTAATTTTCTTCTCTATGCAATATAACACAAGAAGTTGAGCCCTTGACATAGTGCCTTTAGTCCCCCTTTCTGGCAAGATGTTGCCGAATACGATCTTTCCAAGTCCGACAAGAGATGGTTTAAGGAGGTTGTTTGGGAGGTTGGTGTACATTGATTGTGTGTACGGCTCTTTGGTGAGGGAATTGAACAACTGTTCGTTGGACTCTGCGATCTCTTCAACTGTTTGGGGTTCATGTGGATCAATGATTCTATCTTCGATTGGAATCTCCATAAGTTGTGCAATGATTTCGACGTTGATAGAAATCTTTGTTCCTTTGACTGTTGTCTCCAAAACAGGGTTGATCTCATCTTCTTGGAGTCCCACTCAATTCATGGCTTCGTAGAAGGATTTCATCAAGTTGTAAGAGACATGGCCCTCAACTTTTGTTATGTTCAACCACCCAGTGTTGCAAGTTTTTCGTGAAGGATGGGTCGGAGGCGGAGATCTCTATTGTCGATAATCCTCATAGTCATAACCTCCCTTTTGGACAATTCCTTGAGTCTAGTGGGAATTGGTTCCCTATTACCGGAAGTCGTTCCTTCACTTGTGGCCATTCTTTTGCTGAAAGGGAAATAAATTTGTGAAGGAAACAAAATATATTCATAACATTTTTAAGATTTATGCTTTGTCCGTTGGACAATATTTTCTATTTTTCTCTTGATGTTTATGCCATCATTTAATCAAAATTTTTCTATTGGCAATATAATATATATATCTCATATATACATAGATATATAGATATATATATATATATATTCAATCATAACTGTATATATATTTCAATCTAAACTATATAAAAACTATATAGTTTAATATAAATCTCAACTATATATATATATATATATATATATTTCTAAAGATATATATATTTAATCATAACCATATATATATAATTTTTATAAATCATAACTATATATATATATATATATTTATTTAAATCTAAACTATATAAAAATAATATATAATTTTCTAGATATTAATATAAATCTCAACTATATATAATTCATATATATATATAGTTCTAGAGATATTTTTATATCTAAGAAATAATTTCTTTCCCTAATTTGGTGGACTTGGACGGGCCGTGGACCGTATGCTCTGATACCATTAAATGTCACACACCGCCCTGACGCGCCTAAACTGGCGGGACACTCGCGGACGGGGTGCGAATGCATTATAACGATAATAACAGAGTCAGCGGAAGCACGAATAAGTACAAGTCTTATTTCATTAATTTCAGAATATTTTTGTACATGAAATGGTCAAGGAAACATTCTCCCAAAAATCCCCAATGAATAATACAAAGGGTACAAAATGTGAGCCCAAAAACCTGCACCCAATCCACCCTAATCTATTGTGGAAAATTGGATAACAACAGGGTGAGCTACACGCTCAGTGGGTAGAATAGTTCGTGAATATAACAATTAATAAAGCAAACATCATAATCAAATATCTTAAATATACACGTGAGCTTCATAATCAATCAATATGTATGTATGCATGACACCATCTCGTAATGGTTTGATGACTGTACATCGCCTGAGTTCACGTACAGATGTCCCTCCCCGGGAATAACCGGGTTCTCATTGTACGTCCCTCCTCAGGAACGATGCTCTGGATTCACGTACAAATATCTTGCCCTAGAACTAGTCAGGTTCTCATTGTACGTCCCTCTCCAGAGAAATATAATGAATAGCGAGCATCGCTCCTAACTATTCTATGAATCATAAACCACATACGTCCCTAGGTGGTGATATGTATGATGTGAATGCATGAATTGGTCTGTATGAAATGGTCCGGTCTTTACTTAACATTTAGATAGGATTTAGCAACGTCTAGTGATCCTTATTAGGGTCGGTATCACTACGTGCAAGGTTAGGACATTTAGTATTATTGTATAAGCTTATAGCTTTCAAATAAGATCAACCAGATTAGTCTCCAGTTGAGAGGTGAGACACAAGGTCTGCTTAAATACCAATCGTCTAGAGCAGCACGCTGCCTCCCGTTCACTATTTAAAGTTACTAAGGACAAGACTGAATCTGGTTGAGCCAGATTGACCACTAATCCGGCATCGCAACAATATAATACATGAATTCCGAATATACAAGCATAAGTGCGACAGTATAAACATTATACGCAATAATGCAGTGTAAATGAATGGTAGACTTAATGATAAATGAATATAAACTTTAATAAAAGTTATAAGACACGCAAACGTATGTTTCGTTTCTCACCTTCAGATACGAACTTCTTTCAGAACTGACGTTTTCCCCCGGACAGAACCGCGTTGCGCCGCACAGAGATTCTTGAAAGAGAGTCTCAAAACACCAAAAACTCAAGATGGGTGAAAAGGAGAAGAAAATCACAAGGAGATGTGATTTGGTATGAGAAATGAGAAGGGGGAGCTTTCTTTATATAGAGGATTCCGGGCTGTCTGCCCGAACGATTTTTTTTTTTTTTTGTGCAAAACCTATGGTATTACAAAGGCGGCATGACAATCATGGAGTATGCCGTCAAGTTTAAAGAATTACCGGTTTACTCTCTCTCTCTACCATCTCAACGGAGCAAGATAAGATCGAGAAAATCTACGATGGCCTTCGTCCTGACGTTCGACAAGCCTTGTCGATCTTGGATCTCAAGATTTACAAGGAGGTCGTTGACAAGGACATGAGCTTTGAGCAGGAAAAGATTGTGCAGGAGCATAGACTGAATAAGGAAAAATGACCTCAAACTTTTTCCCAATAGGGCTTGCAGCAGGGCAACAAGAAAAAGCCCTACTATAATCAAAACCCTGTCCTCCGAGCCCCTGTTCAGAAGAATGAGGCCATGACACCTACGGCGGAACCAGCTAACCCTGGCCATCGTAATCATGGCCGAGGAGGCCGTAATGGCAGGGGTGGCCGTCGAAATGGCAATGGCAAAGGTTGTGGTCAGCACCACAGTCAGCATGGCCAACAGAACCATCAGCAGCAAAGGCTAACGTGTTTCAACTGCGGCCAACAAGGCCATGTAAGAAATGCTTGTCCGCACCTTCAACAACCTGTTCCTGCTGTTCTAGTCCAACAAGCCCCACCTACTAATGCCCAACCCAGGCAGAACCAACAAAACCAGGGGCAACGGAACCAGGGCAGAACATTTGCTATCGCTCAACAACCCCTCTAGACAACAATGTAGTCGAAGGTACATTTTCCTTGTTCAATACAATGGTGCATGTCTTGTTCGATTCGGGTGCTACGCATTCTTTTATATCGTCTGCATTGGTAAGACATTTAGGGTTGCATCCTGAACCCACAGACATCACAATCCATGTTACATCACCTTTAGGATCTGGTACTGACGTGAATTTGTAGTGTTCTCGATGTGAGCTTCGAATGTCAGAACAGATAATATATGCAGATCTTTTTGTGATGGACATTGAAGACTTAGACATCATCCTTGGCATGGACTGGCTCGCACCACTGAATGTAAAGATCGATTGTATGAATAAGCAAGTTCAGTTAACCTTGCCCACGGGGGAGTTTGTCAAGATTCAGGGAACGAGGAAATGGATACACAACTCGACTGTTGCAGTTCTCAAGGAATAATTTCGAGCTTTATCCCTTGGTAATGAAAATGAATCACCAGCACTGTACCCTCTCAAAATACACGATGTCCCGGTAATATCTGAATTCCCAACAATTTTGCTAAATAACCTTCCTGGTCTACCTCCGGTTAGGGAATTCGATTTTGAGATCAATCTCATACATGGGACCGGGCCTATCTCAATTCCACCATACAGAATGTCCAATGTCGAGCTGGTTGAAATGGACAAACAACTGAAGGAATTGGAGAGTAATGGCTTCATCAGGAAAAGTTCATCACCCTGGGGCACTCCAGTTCTGTTTGTTCGCAAAAAAAGATGGTTCGTTACGACTTTGCATCGGCTATCGCAAGTTGAATAACATCACCATTAAGAACAGATACACGTTGCCCAGGATCGATGATTTGTCCGACTAACTTAGAGATGCAAAATACTTCTCTAAGATTGATTTACGATCCGGTTATCATCAACTGCGGATTCGAGAGTCGGACATTACCAAGACGACATTCAGAACTAGGTACGGTCACTACGAGTTCTTGGTCATGCCTTTCGATCTAACAAATGCACTTGCTGCATTCATGGATTTGATGAACCGCATCTTTAGGTTATACTTAGACCAATTTGTGGTGGTCTTTGTGGATGATATCTTGATATATTCCTCAACCGAGGAAGACCATAAGATACATCTGAAGATTGTCCTCCAGACCTTGAGAAGCCACCAGTTGTACGCAAAATTGAGTAAGTGCGAATTTTGGGCGAAGCGAGTTCAATTCTTAGGCCATGTGGTTTTAGGCAATGGCATTGAGGTGGATCCTTCTAAGGTTGAAGTAATTTTAAACTAGAATCAGCCTACCACTGTTACTCAGATTATGAGTTTTCTTGGTTTGACTGGCTATTTATTACAGACGCTTCATCAAGGACTTCTCAAAGATTGCTGACCCTATGACGAAGCTCACTCGGAAAGACGGGCGATTCATCTAGAATCCCGCCTGTGAAACATCATTTCAGGAATTGAAGAAGCGCCTCACGACAGCACCGGTACTAATCACTTCAAAAAATGCACTTGAATCTTCACTATACACCGACGCCTCTTTCCAAGGGTTAGGTGTCGTACTAATCACTTGTAGCTGTAGTATTCGCACTGAAGTTATGGGGTCATTACTTATACGGTGAACAGTTTGAGGTCTTCTCGGATCACAAGAGTCTTAAGTACATCTACACCCAGTGAGACCTAGACCTCTGCCAAAGACGATGGTTGGAGTTCTTGAAAGATTATGACTTTCAACTCCAGTACCATCCCGGTAAGGCCAATGTTGTGGCTGATGCCCTGAGTAGAAAATCTTATGTTGTTTGTACTCTTAATTTCAACATAGGGAAGTTGGTTACAGAGATAAAGAATTTTAACCTACAATTGATCGAGGAGGGAGCAAGATCACAATTCTCTCAATTATCAGTCAACTCTGAGCTGGTTCGAAATATTTCAGCAACTCAAGCAAATGACCCCATGTTAATGGAGAAACGAGAACTTCTACTTAGCGGACAAGACCTTCCTCACTGGTCGGTCTCTGAAGACGGGGCCATTTTCTATAAAAAATGTTTTTGTTTACCGAACGATCTTGAGGTTCAGAAAGAAGTGCTCACTGAGATGCATTGTTCGAGGTTTGCTATGCATCCTGGGGGTGACAAGATGTACAAGGATGTCAAGCGACAATTCTGGTTTTCTGAAATGAAGAAAGCGATTGCACTATTGGAGAATGAAAGTGGGAGAACATCGCAATGGATTTTGTTACAGCCTTGCCTCGAAATAATAAAGGGCAAGATGTTATCTGGGTTATCATTGACAGACTTACAAAGTCTGCACACTTTTTGCCAATAATGGATAACCCCGCCAAGCTTGCCGAACTATATGAAAGAAAGATCGTATGTGACGCCCCAAAAATTATTTCCTTTAGCCCATAACCCAATTGCATTTTGCCCAAACTCTATGTGTTTGCCTTGATATGTTTGGTGTTTATTTGATGGTTGTTTAATGTTTGTATATTTGATGCTTGATAATGTATATAATTATGTGCATTATAAATTGTATATGGGTCATATTAAATTAAAGTATAATGCATATGTTATTATTTATGCATGAGCCCATTAAACCATGAATTGATATGGGTTAGGATTGATTGAATAAAATGATAAATGAGAATGAAAATTTGGAGTATTAGATGGATTGGACATTTAAAATACATGCAAGCATAAGATTGGTTAAAGTACATGTGGTTGGTATGGGTAGTATGAGACCAACACATGTCAAGTTGGTGCATGAGAATGGACAAGTGTCCCATGCCCCATTTCTCTTCTCCAACACATGTCAAGTTGGTGCATGAGACCAACACATGTCAAGTTGATGCATGAGAATGGACAAGTGTCCCATGCCCCATTTCTCTTCTCCAATACATGTCAAGTTGGTGCATGACACCAACACATGTCAAGTTGGTGCATGAGAGTGCACAAGTATTTCATGCCCCATTTCTCTTCTCCAACACATGTCAAGTTGGTACATGAGAGTGGACAAGTGTCTCATACCCACTTCTCTTCTCCAAGGAAGTCCTAGAGAGTGAGATGAGTGGAGGGAAAGGAAAAAAGAAGAGAAAAGAAAGAAGAAGAGAAAGAAAGATGAAGTTGCTTTGAGGGAAATCTCAACAACGTTTTCATCAAAGATCTAGATCTTGGTGATATATGGTCGGATTGAGCTCAACCTTTGTCAGCAAGTTCATATCTTATGGTTATTCATTCTGGTCGGTGGAGATCTTGATTAGATTTTTCTTCTGAGAGATATAACCTCCCAAACAAAGCAGGTCGGAAAGTCTAAATTTCTCGCACAGTTTAGATCAAATTGATATATCTCCTAAACCTACCGATGGATGGATATGATATTTCGGAGGATGGTTCACAACTAATATTTCTGCATTATGAACGGTTGCGATGTTGATGGGTCTAATATTTTGTGTGATATAGTTATCTGAGATCAAGTATTTGCAGCAGGAAAGGAGAAATTGTCTAATTAGAGACTTGTTCATCAAATAGGCCAATATCTTCGGTCCACCGTTGGATTGAGCTTATTTTTGGACAAAAGGTTTACTTCTTAACATAATAAAATCTATATGGTTGATTTTGTGATTAAATATTTTTGTTGGTAGCTTGATACATCTGAACAGAATATTAAATGGAAAATTGTGGGTTGTTTGTATTAGACCTAAATTTAGAATATGAACTTAGACCTTTTCCAAATAGCTTGCATGTCAACCATGTTGACCTAGTTGCCATTGTTGATTAACCAATGATGCAAAATCAGTGATATACATGGCTGAACATGGTGACCTAGTGTAAATCGGCAATATTGCCTAAGTATGAAAAATTTCATATTTTAGGGCTTTTGATGCTTTTGGCCTAGAATCATTGAATTGAGGCAATTTACGTCTAATTAAGCATGATTAGGGTTGATTATGCTACTGATTTGGTGGTTGTGACCATATCATGGGTTAGGCTTACTTGTAATCAAATGGCCCAATTTGGGCATGTTTATACCTAAGGAATTGAAAATCGGTATTTTTGATTAATTGAATAGTTTATGAATGAGAACTATGCATTAGAGGCCTAAGTCATGTGATTTGAGTTGAATGATGGGATTAGATGAGATTTAGGCCTATTGTCTATATGTGGGCTGATTTAAGGTTGATGTGTAATATCTATGTGATTGAGCATAGGAATTGATGTATGGTTGGATATTGATGAATGTTTCAGGATCTTGATTGGGTTGATTCGGTTTGGTGTCCGTGTGTGGTTAGATACTCTCGCGAGGCTTGGTTGTGAGTAGACTTCATTTATGATTATATCTTTTATGTCACCATATCACTTATATATATTGTATGTTGAAAGCATGAATGTGTTCTAATGTTTTGAATGATGCATTAATTTGAGAAAATCTTATGACTTTGGTTAGGCCCATCTATCTGGCTAATAGGGAGACTTAACCTTGTCATAGGAGGGTTTTAGAAAAGAAATATTTGGGGATGAGAACGGTACAGTGAAATAGACGTGCACTAGTAACACCAATGCATGTGGCATGTGGAATGTGGATCCAAATTGATAGGCTTTTACTTGCATCGAACTTATTATAAATGTTTGATATCTATATGTTATGCTACACATTGACATGCATACATGATATTTATTGATGAGTATTGATAGCATATTTGAATTCTATTCACTGGGCATCGTTGGCTCACCCTCATTTTCCTCTTCCAGGTCCTTCTGTCCCAAATAAGGGCAAAGGAGTAGTCATATCTTGAGGGCCTTGCCGGCGAGAGAATTCAAGGCTTCGATGTGAGTTGAGAGGCATTTTGATTGAACTGTGTTTTAAATTATGATGTATTATATTTTGGACTATGTAATTATAACACTTACCACATTGTAGTATGGGTGAGTTGGGACTTGTTAGATAGACCATGTGGGCATATGACGGTTTTATTTATGGTTCATTTTTATGGATTATCTCTTGTCCTGGATGATTAATACGGTTGGTAGTTTTGTTTAGTACATTTTTATGTTATGTCATTGTTTGGGATAAGACTCGTAGGGTCTCAACCACCTCACGGGGGTTGAGGAGTGGTTGGAGATGCCTACGCCAGGCGTCCTACCCCGACATTCAGCACGCCATCCCTTGCGGGGTTGGTGAACCAGGTGCGGGGTCACCACATCGTACGCCTCCATGGCATACCACTCACGATCGTCTCTGATCGAGACCCTCGATTCACATCAAAGTTTTGGCAAAGCTTCTATAGTAGAATGGGCTTTAGGATCACCATGAGCACAGCCTTTCACCCTCAGACTGATGGGCAGTCAGAACATCTTATCCAAATCTTGGAGGACATGTTACAGTGCTGCATTTTGGACTTTCATGACGGATAGGCAAAACACTTACATTTAGCTGAGTTTGCATAGAACAACAACTACCAAACTAGTATCGGCATGGTACCATACGAGGCCCTCTATGGTCGCCCTTGCAGATTTCCAGTATGCTGGTTAGATATGGCAGATTGACCGTAGTTGGGCCGTGAACTAGTTCAAGAGACTTCTGAGAAGATCACACTAATAAAAGAGCGACTTCGTGTTGCGCAAAGTTGACAGAAGGGCTACGCTGACAAGCGGAGGCAGCCTCTAGAATTTGATAAGGGGGACTTGGTTTTTCTAAAAGTTTAGCCTACAAAAGGTGTCAAACGCTTTGGGATCAAAGGAAAGCTCTCCCCACGGTATATCGGTCTATTTCAGATCATTGAACGTATTGACAAACTTGCTTATCGTCTATCCCTTCCATTGTCCATGTCTAAGATTCATTACGTTTTTCACGTATCCATGCTTCGAAAGTATCATCCTGATCCTTTGCATATCATCCCTCTGGTCGAGGTTCGGGTTGAGAAAGGAAATAGGTATCAGGAGAGAGCGATACAGATTCTGGATAGAAAAACTCAAGAACTAAGGCGACATAGCATACCACTTGTGAAGGTGTTTTGGGATCCCCATGGAGTAGAGAAAGCAACATTGAAACTAGAAACAACAATTAAATAGAAATACCCTGAATTTTTTTCTAGTAATAATTGATGATGGGATACATTGTACTATTTCACTTATGAACTTTGTTTACAAATATCTTAATACATCGTTTCACTTAAATAACTATGCAAATGTCTAAAAATAATATCGATGGATGTAGTGATGCACACACGCAATGGCCTCTTTGCCAACCGATGGTGACTCCTTCAGGATCTGAGTCAAGTCACAACTACTTTGCATCACCAACTCCATCGCCCCACAGACAACGATCCTTATCGCTAGAGAGTGCATGACTTTTTCGTAACAATTTTGCCCGAAACAATCCCATGCCCTCATCTTGGCAAGATCTTCTACCAAAATTTTCAGGCGGCCGGATTCGAGCAACAACACGAAAAAACATTCCACTTCTCAACCTACCTCCCATTAAACGATGCAACCAGCAGAGCCCTACACCACCATCTGTTAACCAAAGGCCAGAACCTTCTGAGGACGAATCTGGCTCCATTTGCTCTCCATGGTTTCATGATGTTGAGGATTCCACCGGCCACAGTGCTATTCAGGGACCTTACAGGCACTACCTTGACCTAGCAAACGATGACGTCGGCGGTGAATCTCAAGCTGATAACAACCATGACTACTTAGACTGATTTCGAGGGCGAAATCCGTTTAAGGGGAGTAGAGTGTAATACCCTAAGTTTGCACAAAAAAAAATTGAACTTTGGGCAGGGTGCCTAAACGTTCGGGCGCCTGCTTGAACGAACGTACGGGCAGGGTGCCTGAACCTTCAAGCGTGTGCCCAAACCTTCAGGCGCATGCCCGAACCTTCGGACACCCTTTTCCTATTTAAGGAACCCCCCTCCTCATTTCTCACACCTAAATCACTTCTCCTTGTGATTTTTCTTCTCTCTTTCTCACTCATTTTGAGTTTTTGTCTTCTCTTTTGAGACTCTCTTCGCGGTGTAATGCGGTTTTGCTCGGGGGAAGGCGCCAGTTCTCGAAGGAGTTTTTATCTAAAGGTGGGGAACGAAACATAGGTTTGCGTGTCTTATAACTTTTATTAAAGTTTACATTCATTTATCATTATGTCTTACACTGCATTATTGCGTATAATGTTTATATTTGTCATACTTATGCCTGTATATTTGGAGTTCATGTATTACACTGTTGCTATGTCGGATTAGTGGTCAATCTGGCTCAACCAGACTCAGTCTTGTCCTTAGTAACTTTAAATAGTGAACGGGAGGCAGCGTGCCGCTCTGGACGATTGGTATTTAAGTAGACCTTTGTAACACCTCGATTTTCAAAACTTAAATTTCAAGTAAAATAATGAATATTTTAATTTTATCGAGAAAGATCACTGGAAATCGAGATGTCAATCGCATCTGTCTATCTTAACCCATAACCATTATATAGATAGTAAAATTTGCAAAAATTATGAATTTGTATTCTTCTAACCAACTTACTGGTTAAGATAAACGAATACCCTTTCATCTTCATACCAAGGACCACATAACTCCACTATACAAATTATTGTGAGGGTACTTGCCCTTGTCCATCCATTATGGACACAACATTTAAATACATTCATCAAATAGAATTTATGAATTCAAGTCCAAGGCATACATACGTGAAATAAACCACAGGGTCTTTACTAACCGTAATAATGTTCATTATATTTCGATTGTCAATACAACCCGTTTAAATAATTAAACTCTAAAAAAAATCAATTAAAAATATTCAGCCCTGTCACCACAATACTAATAAATTAATTAACCCACCCCTACTACTCTGAACTACGTCACGAACTCGCGATTTTATTTTCCAAGTACCAGCATGTGAAAAATAGGGGTAAGCTTGAAAGCCCAGTGGGTCATCTAAACAATTCACAACATTTTATCATGATATATACACAAGAACATTACAAACAAGTTTCACACATTAATCGTTGCAACATTAGATTGTTTGAGTCGAGAATTTTATCACGTTCTAAATCACGTACCTTTAGGAAATCAAGCCCAGGATGGCACTACCCAAAAATTAGAAACTCGTTGGCGATATTCATCATGAATAACTGCCCCATAATAAACATTGGCGATATTCCTTAGAATAACTGTCCTATAATAATCAATGGCGAT
>JAYMFD010001916.1:0-106310 GCA_035771175.1 Paratinospora sagittata | reverse complement strand
GGGCCTCCCCAGGGATCGAACTCGAGACCTCCCCTCCAAGGAGTCTGAATTCGCATCCTAGGTAGCCACTGAACCATTGGCTCAGTGGTTACTCAGAATGCGAAATTAGACTCCTTAAGGGAGGTCTCGAGTTCGATTCTGGGGGAGGCCCTGCACTATTCATGAATAGTGGCAGACAAATAATCGTTTCGATGTAGACCAGCTGCGAATAGGTTGCCACATGGCGATAGGACAATATTATGGATCCATAATGGCTAGGCGTTCGCCCCGAGGAGGTGCGCCCACACCTGGGTAGGGGGCACGCTGTGCAACCCAGGGTGTGACATGTACGAATACTTTTTCAGAAATTTTCAGAATCGTACAACTATTTAGAACTTTTTAAACGTTTTAAAACCTCGTCAGAACATTCCTCTTTCATGAAAGGATCAGATGATTCAGGTGCTATCGCCGTAATATGCATTGAGCTGAATCGATCCATTTCGGGAAAGAATGTTTAGGTTATATTTGAAATAACTAAGAACACAAAAATTACCAAGTCATCAAGTCCATTGCGCCTTTGTTATTCCTATATATACATGATGCCTTAGAGCAGAAAAATCACTAATGAAATAGAAAATTGATAGTCATTTTTACGTATTAACAGTTTTTGTTTATGCTAAACACTTTTTGAAAGTTAGTCTTCTTTCACTTGCACTTGATCTTACGATCTTTTGAAAGAAAAACTTAAAGTCTTCTGGGTTGATTGATCTTCATTTTCATTATTTCGAAAACCCACTGAAGAAGACAAAAGCTCTTTGAACGTGCTTTCAACATAAACTTCATCATACATATTTTGCTGAATCTATTATCAAAGAAGGTTCAATCCAATGCTTTGTAAGTATCACTTTGATTCTTTGTAAAGGGAATCATATCTCATCATGTATTCAGTTTGTGGTGACTGGTAAGTCACTGAGTTAGTGCAAGTGTTGCTCAAAGTTGCAAACAATCTTCTCACATGCGTAAGTTGAGAATAGGTTATCTCTCACCTGTAAGTAGAGAAACTGTCCTCTCACACTCGTAAGTTTAGAAACAGTAGTTCTCACACCCGTAAGTTGAGAAAATGTCTTGTTTGATCTTCACCCGTAAGGAGGTCCATAGTGGAGTTTGAACAAATCCTAACTGAGGAGGTTAGGTAGTGGATGTAGGTGCGACTGAACTACTATAAATCTTGCTTTCATTGTCTCATTTACATTTGTTGTATTTGATTGCTATACTTTGTTTAATCTGCTTTCATTATTCCGCACAATTTTAAGAAATGTTAAAATCTGCTAAGTGTCCAATTCACCCCCTCTTGGACATATTTGGGCCAACATGTTGTTCTGTACTTGTTATTATGCATGTAAGCTTCGTTTATACTGCTTGACCTCACTGAGCTGTTGAGCTCACCCCGTTAATGTTTCTCCTCAGGATCTTAGACACGTGTAAGTAAAGATATGTTGTCAGAACATGAGAGCCACTAGAGCTTCATACGAAAGAGACGCTTGGGGTGCTGGATGTCAACATAGATCTAGGTGTATTATTTATGGGTTGTTGTAGTTTGCACTGCGTACTCTGTACTCATGTAATTGTAACGTTTGTACATTTGCCCTCCGTTATTAAAGGAGGATGAATAAAAGATCTGTTTATATGAACTACGGATTTTATTTTATCTTGTACCTAAGATAGTGGTTTGCTCAAACCTGTGAAGCTGAGCACTTAGGTGGTTCTCAAGCCCGTAAGTTGAGAAAGTATAGGTAGCTCTCTAGCCTGTAAATCGAGAAACTTAGGTTAGTCTCAAGCTCGTAAGTTGAGATAGGTAGTTAGTTCTCTAGCCTGCAAGTTGAGAAGGTGAGAGGTTGTTCTCAACCCCGTAAGTTGAGAAGGTTTAGGTAGTCTCTAACCTGTAAGTCGAGAGGTTGTAACAGTTTGGTCTTCACCTATGAAGAAGATCCGTTAGTGGAGTGTTTCAAATCCTAACCGAGGAGGTTAGGTAGTGAAGGTAGGCACAAACCCTAACCACTATAAATTTGTTGTGTCCATTTAATTTATTTTTGCACTTTATTGTTTGCCATTGTATTGTGTCCAATTCACCCCCTCTTGGACACACCTAGCCTAACAAGTGGTATCAGAGCAAGTTGCTCATTAGAAAATCTAACCATTTCCCTGATATCAATGACATCAATGTCTAGAAGTCTAGATAGACCACCTTTGTTTTGTAAATACCATTTGGAGGAATGGACGATAGGGATGAAAACATTTTTTCTATCACAGGATGTCAAACTATGGGAAGTAATTGTAAATCGTTATACCATACCCAACAAACCCATAGAACTATGGACAGATGAAGAGAGAGTCAATGACAAGTTCAACTCTCGAGCTGTCTATGCCCTGTATTGTAGTCTACGTGATGAAGAGGTAGAAAGGGTAGTTCATTTAGAATCAACAAAGGAGATTTGGGAAACTCTCAAATCACTCCACGGTGGAGAATCAGTTCCTCTAGATGAAAAACTCCAAGAATATGACATGCTATTTGAAGATTTTGAAATGTCTAAGACTGAATCTCTAGACACAGCCTGTAGTAGGTTTCAATCCATCCTTGATGAAATGGGCCAACTTGGTCAAGTAATATCCTTAAGCATAGCTATAACATGTTTCAGTGAAAAGCTTCCAAGAAAATGAAATGACAAGCTAATCACTATAGCTGAAACATTCAATCCATGGGATATGACTTTAACAGAGTTCTATGATTTATTAAAGTCCATGCAAGGAAGAAACGAAATTAGAAATCAGATTAGAGCATTAGAGGTTGCACTTACTCACTTTCAATTTCTAGAAAATGAATCAGTTCATGAAAGTTTTCAAAGATTTCAACAATTATCAAATGAACTTAAAACCATTGGAGAATCTATTTCTCATTCTATTTTAGTAAAATATTTTCTTAATAGTTTTCCTGAAAGATGGAAGTATAAAGTTGAATTTCTGAACGAGTTTTCAAACCCACTCGAAATCAGTTTTCAAAAGATTGATTATATTTTGAGTGGACTGGAAACTTTTTCTGAAAGAGAATACGAGATTGCCAATGTGCCTAGTCGAGATGGAAGTGAGCTTGCTGATAAGTTGAGTTTTAGATAGTGTTTTGCATGTCATTTTCTTAGATTTCTAGGTGCATTTGCGTATTTTTTAGATATATTTGCATTAATTGTTCATATTTAGTGTTTTAGGTCCATTTAGATATTTTTATGAATTTTATAAGTTAGTTCTGAATATTTTCATGAATAAAATATTTTAGGTTGCATGTAGTTTTTTTTTATTAATTGATCAATATAGATTACTTACACTTGTTTATATTTGGTTTTGTAGGTATTTTGATAATAGGAGAGTTAGCTTGGATGAAGAAATACATGGACCAAGGAAGAAACACCAAGTACAAAGCCTTCAAGAGAGGGTAGAAAATTTGGCTAAGTCTCAAGACGCCCAAAAATTGAGCTTTTTGGGTGCCGCGGCGTTGAAACCTATACCGTCGTGATGCTACACATAAAGAAATGCAAGGGTCCACTTTTGTTAGCGCCACGACACTGCAAGCTGAAACGACATGATGTTTGGCGAGTTTTGGGGCAATTTCGACCATTTGTCTCGGAAGCCTCTAGGGCAATATATATACTATTTTTAGAGAGATCTCTCACATTCTAAACACTTCCGATTAGTAATTGAGAGAGAAAAGAAATAGGAGAAGAACTGCAGATTGAAGAAGGAGCTTGCAGAAGGAGAATCTCTTGTAAAGGGGGTTTCTAATTTCATTTTCTTCTTTCAATTTGTAATGATGAAAACTCTTGTAGCCTTTACTCTTGTATTAGTGGATTGGATTATGAGCTAATTTGATTATCTAGAGTTTTGATTGATTTATGTGAATCTTATGATTTGATTATTTTTTATGTGTTTCTTGAATCAAATTATCTTGTTTATTTACAACTCTCCACGCTTAATTCTTCTAAATTGGTGGCCACATTTTGGTTGATTATGGATTTAATATCTATCACTCAAGAGAATGCGAATTGAATTAGATCAAGAGAGTTATAACTTAGGGTAGAGTATTGAGCCGAGAGACCTACAAAGCCCTATGAAATCAATTAAAATGAATCATAAAACCTAAAACACTCTTGATTTAAAGGTTTGTCACTCGATAGAGGGAATCGATAGATCGAGAGTAGATATTCAAGTTGTCACTCGTGAGAGGGGTTTGAGTGAAATAGATTCAGGATTTATAAACCTATGTTTGATTCAATTACACAATTATAGAAGATCATAAGGGACTCATGGTGACATCAAAACTCTAGAACATTAGATTCATTAATTTTCTTTCTAATTCTCCTATTAATTTCGTAGTTTAGTATTAATTTTAGTTGCTTTATTTTCAAGCATATTAATCATAAATTTTTAATCGCCTAGAGAAAATCAAGACTATAATAGTTTTGGGCATTTTTAACAGTGAAATTAACTATCCCTGTGGACGATACCCAACTCATCTTGGGATTATTATAACTTGACAATCGTACACTTGCGATTCACAACAATTGCTAACAAGGAAGGTCAAATGATGATACATCAATCCTCAACAAGCACGACAAGAACACAAAGTGAAAAACCTCATGATGAATTGCCGAGAAGGAAGTCATCATGGAGAATGAAAATTGCGAGGTATCTCAGTTGCTTCAACAAAAGGCAAATTGCACAAGTCGAGGACTTTGTAGTACCTTGAGGTAAAGGCAAAAATTATGCAAGGTATATCTTATTCCTAATCACTGCTATATTTGCTTAAGTTGACATATGTTCAGTGATTATTGATAATGATTACGATCATGAAGTTTGAATAAATATCCTGATTGAATGATTAACGATGATTAGTACAAATTGGAATATTCGATGGATGATTTGTGAAATTTAATTGCTGATATTGATTCATAAATTGAATTTAAGTAGTTTAATGCATCTGATCGGAATCAGTGCATAAGGACGCTTATAAGGCTTAGAATGCTCGAAGTAGAGCGCTAATCATGTGGGAGGACGCTAATATGCATAAGTATGTTAACTGTGGCAGGATGTTAATACGTGTAAGAGTATTAACTATGTGAGGACGTTACAGTAGATAGATTGGGATGCTAACACAAAGCATTTTTCTAGAAGAATGAAACGCATCATGACGCTCATCGCTTATTAGGACGCTAGTGGACAATAGGAAAAGGCACGTGAGTGTGTGTCAGGTGCACGCTTACTGAATGAAGCATATGTATAAATAGGGTCGGCATATGTTGTCAGCTTCATTTGATGATGCCCTAGGATGCTTACAGAGTAAGGAGAAGAGCACGCAACTAGAACCTCGTGTTTCGATCATCAACCCAATTTCTCTATTCTTGTTTTTCGATTTCTTTGGTAAAATCTTATTTCCTATTCATTTTTTAGTACATTGATTCCAAAAACCTAGTTTTCACCAAGAGATTTTTGAATACCTCCATTGTTATTCTAATCTCTATCATGGCACCAAAGACCAAAAAGCTACGTACTTTCTCTGCTAAAAATAGAGCTTCGTCAGCTTCACCATCTCCATCCAGGAGAGTAAGACCGGGAGTCGATGAATCACAATCCGAGCCAGTAGCTCAAACTCCTAAGGCACCCATCGCCTCTAAACCCGTAAGCGTGAACCCAGTTGGAACTTCAACTGATGTTCCACAATCAGCTGAGCCGTCACCCCCAGAAGTCCAAGAAAAAGGATAAAGCTAAAAAACTTGCAACCCAGTGCAGTTATTGATGGTTGTTTTGTTGATTTCGATTTCTTTGCCAGTGCGCATCTCGATGCGCTATCTATGTTTGAGTTCCAAGGTTGGATCCAATTCCTCACCTATAATTCAACATGGTTTCCCAACCTGGTCAGACAATTCTTTCAAAATCTTGAAGATAAGCCTAAGACAAGACTTGCAAGACAGTCTAAGGTCAAAGGTAAAACCATAAAGATTTCACCCCAATTCTTCTCTGCCAAGAGATGAAAGTTCCCATATACTTTCTTTCACCAAAGGCAAATTCCAATTCTAAGGCTACAATAGCCTATCTACCTTGAATCTTATTTCAAGAAAGAAATACCATGCGTGTGTTGATAAGAAGCTTACCAACCAAGCCTTTGAGCTTATTCCTAGAATCGTTCACAACATTATCACCCACATCATTCAGCCCAAGTTTGGTAGCAGGGTCAATGTTAATGAACTTGATTTGGTCTTGATTTGGAACATCCTCCAAAAAAAGAAGATAAACCTAGCCCACATCCTCATTCATGTTATTGACATTGTTATCAGTAGAGGAGGAGGTCTTCCATTTGGGATGTACCTTATTGCTTTGTTTGAGAAGAGTGGAGTTGACTTCAGAAGAGAGGATGTCAAAGAAACTAGCAGATATCACTGCATTGGGCAGAAAACTATCAAGTTGATGAGATATGTGAATGTTTCTGCTTTGTAAAAGCGGTTCCCTATGTCTGAAGTTCCACAAGAGGTGGAGACTGGACCACTTTAAGCAAAAGAAGTTCAAGCTGAACAAGTTGATCAAGTTGTAAAAGTTGTTCAGGTTGAACAAGTTTATCATGTTGTAGAAGACGTTCACATTGAACAAGTTGATTAGACTATGAAAGATGTGAATCAGATTGCCCAAGCTGTTGTGGAGGCACAACTTCAAGAGAGAGCTGGAGAGGACTCTAAGAGAATAATTTCTGATTTGCCATCTCCAAGGGATGGTCCTATGGAAGAGGAACCCCATGATAAAAAGGAGAGAGCATTTTATGAACCATCAGAGGAAGCTCCTGAAGAAAGATTCCAAGAAGCTGCTATGGATGTTCCTGAAGAAGGATTCCAGGAAGTTGCTATGGCAATTCCCAAAGTGAGATTTGATAAAACTGCCATTGTACCTCATGTTGAAGAAAATGAGTACAATGAGGCAGATCAAGAAGAAAGTGTTGCTCATGAGGCTGGTGACCAAGATGATGAATCTTCACCATCTTACTCTCATTACGGTGAACCAACAATTTCACAGTTTGATGAAAAGGATTTTCTAAGGAGAATTAGAGAAGATCAAGAATATATGAACTCCAAACTGTTGGAGAAAATGAGAGAAAAGCAGAGTAGGCAGAATACTGAGGTGTTGGGAGAAATTAAGATGTTGTTACGACTGAAGAATGAAAAACTTGAAGAAAAAAAAACTTGCACTAAAAGTATGGTACAAGTTTCAGACAAACTGAGCCAAGTTACAAAGCTAATGGATAAACAACTTGCGACCATGCAAGTGTTTCCATCGTCAAGTTTAGCTACTCCAAGTGAAAATGTGATAAAGGATATTCAAGAGAATTTACAATCCATCAAGGCATTTATGAAGCCTTTGTCACTTCAGTTGGTCGTAAACCAACTCAGCCTCAGCCGCAACCAGCGTAGATTTGTATTCAACAGCCACAATCAAGTCAACCTCAACCTCAACCAAGTTAGCACAAGATGAAGCAGCCTAGTTCAACACAAGATGGATCAAATGGTGCTATCTTAAAGAAGATTTATGAAGATATTTAGAGTATGAAGGGTCATGTTGCTGAATCTTGAAAGGACACGACCACCACAAATGCTCTACAGTCAGTACTGAATGAAATTCTAGATCAGGTATATAGTAAAATTGATTTGGATCCAGTGCAAAAGGCCATCTTAAGTCTGAAGGACAGTGTTTTGGTTGCACTGCTAGGCCAACACCTTCTGAGGACAGTAGGTTGAACAAGATTCTTGACGCTGTCAATCAAGCTTATGAGAAGATGTGCTCTATGGAGTACAAAATGCCCTACTTGGCATCCACTATTATAGATCTTTCCTACACCATCACCACTGCAGCTGATTGAGTAGAAAGTACAGTTGGTTTCTTTGAAGATCTCTTCAAGGCTATGAACAACAGACTTCATTCCACAGTATGGTACATTGCTTCAAGTATGAAGAGATTTGGAATGCTCTTCCATCTCTTAGAGAAACTTGGAGTGAATGTTCCCTCAGCACCCAGAGCCCCAGCTTTCACGAGACCACAAGGTCCAAAAGAGTCTGATAGACTTCTAGGCATTCTGGAGTGTGAAGAAAAATAAGAGTCCGAAGAAGAGCCACCGCACAGAATGTCGCGGAGGATCTCACCTCCACCAGCAGCAGATACTCAAAATTTTTCTAGTTCTGAACGCAAGCATCCAACCAGACCTGAGTTCAAAAGTCATACAACATCTTCAGAGTTTGCTGTCGGTTTTGCCGACAAACGTGCAAAGGGAGTTAAACTTATTCCACCTCCAAATTCTTACAAGTGCAGTGTGTTTAAAGATAGTACTTGAACGATTCCTTAAGGATGTAAGGAAAGTGGGTCAATAGAAGGAGATGAAAGGACGTTCAAGTTGATCACAAAAGAAGGAGGATGACGAAAAAAGAAAAGGGAAAATCCTCAGCTCTAGCTAGTCTACATTTTTTATGTTTTCAAAAGGGGGGGAAGAAATGAACATATACTAGACTAAGTTAGACTTGCAAAGGGAAGTTTTAAGTTAAGGGAAGCTCTTTAATGATTATTTAAGGGTGAGAAGAAATGTGTACTTACATAAATGTATATGCGTATATGTTTGATACTTTGTATTTATGTATTTGACACTGTATTTGATCTGATCATGTCTATAATATGTTTATATGTCAGATTGATCATAAATGAATGCAATCCTTGATATCTCTATGTCATATTAATGTGATTTGTATGAAAATATGTGTATCTATGTGTCACTTAGCCAAATAGTATTTGAGTGATTGAAATCATAAAAAAGGGGGAGATTAATATCTCAAGGAACCCCATGATTCGAATGTTTCGATGATTCCAAACTACTCAATTGCATATATAATGATCTTCTTAAGTGTTTCAACAATATCAAGAATCAAGATCAAAGAGTTGAGCTTACAAAACTGTCGAATAATCAAGATCAAGGCTTCGAGTTTACAGTACTTAGAATGTAAAACTTTGGCTCAAAATAACTCCCACCAAGATTTACAATATATGCATAATTGTATGGTTTAATCAATTTGATTTCTAGGTATTTTTCTCGTTGATTTTATCAATCACTCAATAAATTTTCAATGTTTGATTTGATTCAAAATACCGAGTATTTAATCCTATTTTAATCGAGCTTTAAAATGATGAAAAATATCAAAACTATTTTTATCGAGCCTTAAAATGATGAAAAATATCAAAATTGTTCTAAGCGTCCATCAGGACGTGCATCAATCAGGATGCTAATGTCTTAGCAGCGCCCTCCTGTACTTGGTAAGTCAGGACACCGATGACACATTAGGACGTTGATAAGTTCTAAGTTGAAAATGCACTTACCTATCAGGACGCTTACATCTTGAGGGGCGCCCTTATTGATTCAACCAAATGAACTTATCTAGACGTTGATTGAATATCAACACTCTAATTGAACTTAAGTATTTCAAGCATCAAGACGCTTATGCTTCAGTAGCGCCCTTATGTTATTTTGCATTAAAAATGAATCAGGACATTGATAGTGCATATGTTGGAGTCCCTATCTATTGGACGCTTACGTTCCACTAGCGCCCTCACACAGACCAACTATGTAACTTATCAGGACGCTAATTGATCAGAAGCGTTGTCACACCCTGGGTTGCACAGCGTGCCCCTACCCAGGTGTGGGCGCACCCCCTCGGGGCGAACGCCTAGCCATTATACCACATAATATTGTCCTATCCTGCTACAGCCACCGCCACACAAGGACGTCTCTTGTACCCAGGATTATTTGTCCACAAAGGGGGCCTCCCCCGGGATCGAACTCGAGACCTCCCCTTCAAGGAGTCTGAATTCGCATCCTTGGTAACCACTGAGCCAATTCAGTGGTTACCAAGGATGCGAATTCAGACTCCTTGAAGGGGAGGTCTCGAGTTCGATCCCGGGGGAGGCCCCCTTTGTGGACAAATAATCCTGGGTACAAGAGACGTCCTTGTGTGGCGGTGGCTGTAGCAGGATAGGACAATATTATGTGGTATAATGGCTAGGCGTTCGCCCCGAGGGGGTGCGCCCACACCTGGGTAGGGGGCACGCTGTGCAACCCAGGGTGTGACAAAAAGGCCTTATGTATACACTGTGGCGACCCCGCACCCCGGACCACCAACCCCGCAGGGAATGGCATGCGGAATGCCGGGGCGGGACGCCCGGCGTAGGCATCTCCGACCACTCCTCAACTCCCGTGAGGTGGTTGAGACCCTACGAGCCTTATCTCAAACAACGACATAATATCAAAAGGTACTAAACAAAACTACCCACCGTATTAATTATCCAAGACAATAGATAATCCATAAAAATTGAACCATAAATAAAATCATAATCCCTACAGTCCATTAAAATTGACATACACATAAAGTCCAAAATTGTGGGTACAAATAAAAACCGTCATATGCCCACATGGTCTATCTAACAAGTCCCAACTCACCCATACTACAATGTGGTAAGTATTATAATTACATAATCTAAAATATAATACTTCATAATTTAAAACACAGTTCAATCAAAATGCCTCTCAACTCACATCGAGGCTTTGGATTCTCTCGCAGGCAAGGCCCTCAAGATATAACTACTCCTTTGCCCTTATTCGGGACAGAAGGACCTGAAAGAGGAAAATGAGGGTGAGCCAACGGTGCCCAGTGAATAGAATTCAAATATGCTATCAATACTCATCAATAAATATCATGTATGCATGTCAATGTGTAGCATGATTAAAAACTCATAACATATAGATATCAAGCATTTATAATAAATTCGATTCAAGTAAAAGCTTATCAACTTGGATCCACATTCCACATGCATTGGGTTACTAGTGCACGTCTATTTCACCGTACCATTGACCCCAATCATGTTTATTTGGGTTACTAGTGCACGTCTATTTCACCGTACCGTTGACGCCAATCATTTCCTTTCCTAAAACCCTCCTATGACAAGGTTAAGTCCCCCTATTAGCCAGATAGATGGGCCCAACCAAAGTCATAAGGTTTTCTCAAATCAATGCATCATTCAAAACATTAGAACACATTCATGCTTTCAACATACAATATATATAAGTGATATGATGACATAAAAGATATAATCATAAATGAAGTCTACTCACAACCAAGCCTCGCGAGAGTATTTAACCACACACGACTACCAAACCGAATCAACCCAATCAAGATCCTGAAACATACATCAATATCCTACCATACATCAATTTCTATGCTCAATCACATAGACATTACACATCAACCCTAAATCAGCCCACATATAAACAATAGGCCTAAATCCCATCTAATCCCATCATTCAACTCAAATCACATGACTTAGGCCTCTTATGCATAGTTCTCATACATAAACCATTCTATTAATCAAAAATACTAATTTTCAATTCCTTAGGCATAAACATGCCCAAATTTGGTCACTTGATCACAAGTAGGCCTAACCCATGATATTGTCACAACCACCAAATCAGTAGCATAATCAACTCTAATCATGCTTAATTAAACATAAGTTGCATCAATTCAATGATTCTAGGCCAAAAGCATCAAAAGCCCTAAAATATGAAATTTTCCATACTTAGGCCATATTGTCGATTTAGACTAGGTTACCATGTTCAGCCATGTATATCACTGATTTTGCATCATGGGTTCATCAACAATGGCAACTAGGTCAACATAGTTGACATGCAAGCTATTTGGAAAGGTCTAAGTTCATATTCTAAATTTAGGTCTAATACAAGCAACCCTACTAATTCTTCATTTACTATTCTGTTCAGATGTATCAATATACCAACAGAAATACGTAATCACAAAATCAACCGTACAAATTGAAGTATGTGAAGATACAAACCTTCTGTCCAAATATCAGCCCAATCCAACGGTGGACCGAAAGGATAAGCCACTTTGATGAACAAGTCTCTAATCAGACAATTTCTCCTTTCCTACTGCAAATACTCAAACTCAGATGACTATATCACACGAAATACTAAACGAATACGCATCTCCACCGTTTAGAATACAGAGATATCAGTTATAAACTACATACCCAAATTTGATATCCATCCAACGGTATATGTAGGAGATCTATAAGTTTGAGCGAAACACCACTAGAATTCCAGAATCTCCGACCAGCTTTGTTTTAGAGGTTAGATATCTCAGACGAAACCCTAAATCAATATCTCCACCGTTCAGAATGCGGAACTATCAGTTGTACACGACATACCCAAATTTTATATCCATCCAACGGTATATTAAGGAGATCAAGAAGTTTGACCAAAACGGTGCGAGAAATCCAGACTTTCCGACCAGCTTTGTTTGAGAGGTTAGATCTCTTAGACGAAACCTCTGATCAAGATCTCCACCGACCAGAATGAATAACCCTAATCTACGAACTTGCTGACAAACTTTGAGCTCAATCTGACCATATATTCTAAAGATCCACCTCTTTTATGAAAATATCGCAGGGATCTTCCTCCTGCAACTCTCTCCTTCTTTCTCTTCTTCTTTCCTTTCTCTTCTTTTCTTTCTCTTCTTCTTTCCTTTCTCTCCACTCACCTCTTTCTAGCACTTCCTTGATTCTCTCCTTGATCCTCTCCTTGATTCCCTCCTTGATTCTCTCCTTGATTCCCTCCACTCATTCTAACACTTCCTTGAGGGCATGAAACACTTGTCCACTTTCTTGCACCAACCTTCACATGTGTTGGTCCCATACTACCCATACCAACCACATGTACTTTAACCAATTTCATGCTTCCATGTATTTTAAATTTCCAATCCAATTAATACACCAAATTTTCATTCTCATTTATCCTTTTATTCAATCAATCCTAACTCATATCAATTCATGGTTTAATGGACCCATGCATAAATAATAACATATGCATTTTAATTTAATTTAACATGACCCATATACAATTTATGATACACATATTTATATACATTATCAAGCATCAACTATACAAACATTAAACAACCATCAAACAAACACCAAACATATCAAGGCAACGCATAGAGTTTGGGCAAAGTGCAATTTAGTTATGGGCTAGATGAAATAATTTTCGGGGCGTCACAAGCGTATTCATCGTTTTTTTGATTTTAAAAGTCTTAAATAAGTTAAGACTTCACAGTTAAGTTGGATGCTCACGTTGCATGAGCGCCCTCAAGGAACAAAATGACAAATGTTGGTATTATGTGCCAGGACGCTGATTGAACATCAGGCCACTAATTCAACACTGACATAAGTTCTGAAAAAACAATTATCAACCTGTTTGCTGACAATTTAGGTGCATGAACCGTATTCACAAAAACTTTCCTTATTCATGTTATCTGAACTGTATCAAAACTATTTTGTAAGAAACCAGACTTACCATTTTCATGAAAAATTAAAGTCGTTGTGAGCAAACATTCATATTTGAAATTCAAATCAAATGCTCAACTGCTTTATCTCAACTAAGTCTATATATACCAGTACTTAGATTCAAAACACACAACATCGAAAATTCTCAAGCCATTACTTTTGAAAGTTAGTTGAATTTTCAAATCGCTTTTCAAAGTGTTTTCTTTGGAATAAGTTTCATTCAAAATATTTTCATATTGAGCTTACACTTTATCTATTTCATTCAAAATCTGCTTGAAGAAAAGAGAACTGTTTCACTCAAGTTTTCAGCACTGTTTTGCCTCGTATCATTACTTGCTAAAGGAGAAATTTGAGAGATAGTTTATAGGATACAGTTGTATTTCATATTTCTTGTATCTGTATCAAGTGTTGTAAAAGTAGTTATATGAACTACTAATTTCACTTTATCTTGTACCTAAGATAATGGTTTGCTCAAACCTGTGAAGCTGAGCACTTAGGTTGTTCTCAAGCCCGTAAGTTGAGAAAGTATAGGTAGATCTCTAGCAGGTAAATCTAGAAACTTAGGTTAGTCTCAAGCCCGTAAGTTGAGATAGGTAGTTCTCTAGCTTGCAAGTCGAGAAGGTGAGAGGCTGTTCTCAAGCTCATAAGTTGAGAAGGTTTAGGTAGTCTCTAGCCTGTAAGTCGAGAGGTTGTAATGGTTTGGTCTTCACTTATGAAGAAGATTCGTTAGTGGAGTGTTTCAAATCCTAACTGAGGAAGTTAGGTAGTGGAGGTAGGCATGAAGCCTAACCACTATAAATTTGTTGTGTCAATTTCATTTGTTTCCTCACTTTATTGTTGGCTATTGGTTTAATTTTTAATTTTTCTAAGTGTCTAATTCACCCCCGTCTTGGACACACTTGGGCCAACAAAGTCTACATATCCAGTCATCATATCTTTGTCCTTATATCATGTTGAAGAAGAGAAATTGTTGCGCATCTTGAGGAAACACAAATCAACATTAGGGTGGTCAATTAAAGACATCAAAGTCATTAGCCCATTGATATGTATGCACAAGATACTTATGGAGGAGTCTTACAAGCCTTCGATTGAGCATCAAAGGTGTCTAAATCCAGCTATGAAAGAGGTGGTCAGAGCTAAACTTTTGAAGTGGTTGAAAGCTGGGATTGTGTATGCCATATCGGATAGTTCTTGGGTGAGTCCAGTACAAGTAGTGCCCTAGAAATGTGGGATAACTTGCTAAAGAATGAGAATGATGAGCTTATCTCCATGAGGACAGTCACAGGATGGTAAGTGTGCATAGATTACCGGAAGCAAAACAAGACCACAAGGAAGAATCACTTTCCCCTTCTTTTCAATGATCAAATGTTGGATAGATTGGTGGGTTTTGAGTACTATTGTTTCTTGGATGGTTATTCGGGTTATAACCAAATTGTTATTTCTCTGGAGGACTAAGAAAAGAGTACTTTTATTTTCCCATATGGTACATTATCTTGCCGGAGGATGTCGTTTGGGCCAAGCAATGCACTGTCGACTTTTCAACGGTTTATGATGTCGATTTTTCATAATATGATTGAGGAGATTATGGAGGTATGTATGGATGATTTTTCCATTTTCGGGTCCCCATTTTCCTATTGCCTTCACAACTTATTGCTTGTTCTACAAAGATGTGAGGAGACCTCTTGTCCTAAATTTGGAGAAGTGTCATTTCATGGTACAAGAGGGAATTATTTTAGGCCATAGAGTTTCTTTAAAAGGTCACAAGGTGGATAGGGCCAAGATAGCGGCCATTTAGAAGCTTCTACATCCTAAGAAGGTGAAGGGTATTCGTAGTTTTTTGGGGCATGCCAATTTTTTCCAACGGTTTATCAAAGATTTCTCAAAAATTGCCAGGCCACTTTGTTACTTGCTTAAAAAAGAAACACCTTTTGAGTTTGATGAGCCTTGTGTGAAAGCCTTCGAGTTGATAAAAAAGGCATTGATTTCAACATCAATTATTGTTGTGCCTTATTAGAAGAAACCATTTGAGATCATGTGTGATGCGAGTGACTTTGCAATTGGGGCGGTTCTTAGGCAAAGATGAGATAAGATGCTTCGGGCCATTTACTATGCGAATCGTACTCTTCATGGGGCCCAACAAAACTACACCTTGACTAGCCATTGTGTTCGTTTGTGACAAGTTTCGGTCTTACATCATTGGGTCCATGGTCATTGTGTACACTGATCATGCCATCATCCGATACTTATTTGAGAAGAAAGATGCCAAGCTTAGATTGATTCGGTGAATCCTTTTGCTACAAGAGTTCGATTTGGAGATTTGAGACAAGAAGGGGATTGAAATTGTTGTGGCCCATCATCTCTCTCGGTTGCAACATGATGATGAGGACAAGTGCCTACCAATTCTTGAAACATTCGCAGATGATCAATTGTATGGGTTAGGAGTAAACGCTCCATGGAATGTTGATTTTGCTAATTACATGGTTTGTGGTACTTTGCCTCCGGATCTATCTTATTTGAGGAAGAAAAAGGTTTTGCATGATGTCAAGTCCTACATGTCGGATGAGCCTCTACTTTTCAAAAAATGCAATGATCAAATGATTCAACGGTGTCTACCGAAAGAAGAGATTCAAGATATTCTCCATGAGTGCCATTCTTCCCCCTATGGAGGTCATTTTGGAGCTACTAGGACAACGACGAAGGTGCTTCAAAGTGGGTTTTATTGGCCCATTATGTTTCATGATAGCTACTTCTTTTGTGAAGAAGTGTGATATATGCCAATGCCTTGGTAACATCTCTAGGATCCATGAGCTACCATTAACTAACATCTTAGAGGTGGAGCTTTTTGATGTGTGGGGCATAGATTTTATGGGCCCTTTTCCCCCTTTATTTGGCAAGACATATATACATTTGGCGGTGGATTATGTATCCAAGTGGGTTGAAGTCATAGCTGCAGAGAGTAATGATGCCAAGGTGGTGTTTAAATTTTTACGCAAGCATATATTTACTAGATTTGGCACTCCTCAGGCTATCATATGTGATGAAGGCAAACACTTTTGCAACAAACTATTCAATGCTCTTCTTGCCAAGTATGGGGTGAAACATAAAGTAGCACTTGCTTACCATCCTCAAACAAATGGCCAAGCCGAAGTTAGTAACTAGGAAGTCAAGAAAATTTGGGAGAAGACCATCAATGTCACTAGAAAGGATTGGGCTTTGAAGCTTGATGATGTTTTATGGGCGTGTTGGACCGCATTGAAGACACCTATTGGGATGTGTCCTTACTGCCTTGTGTTTGGGAAGTCTAGTCACTTACCAGTTGAGTTTAAGCATCGAGCATATTGGAAGGTGAAGAAGCTAAATTTTGACTTGAAGGCATCCAGAATGTTGAACCAATTATCCTCACGTCCCTTACGAGAATATGTCCCTAATATGAAAGATATTTTGATGATTGCGAACCACATTTTGTTTATGATATTACTGCACATATGACATATCTAATATTTCTTGAAGGTTTCAAAGATTCAATGATGCATGGTGAATACATTAAAAGATCTTATTGAAGACCATGATCGTTTGAAGATGTTTAGTTATATGATTAGATTATGATAGGTTGTAGGACCTTCTATGTCATGAGATTCAGCAATATGCATGCCTGCCTTTGAACCTTTGCCTAGGGCGTTTGAGCTTAAATGTTTCCTATCTTTACCCTACCTTTGAACCTTTGCCTTACATTACAACCTATGAAAGTCCTATTGATTCTAATTAGTGTGTAATCTACATTAGTAGAGTGTGGTGTGAAAGACTTGCCTATGGAATTCACATTTGAAAAAATATTTTGAGATAATACACTTAATACTTGCTTCAATTTTTTCATGACTTTCATGATTGGTTTTATGAGATTAGCTATGTGCTTATGTGTGAAAGACTTGAAGATGAAGCTTTGTAAGGGTTGAGTTCAAATTCTAGACAACAACTATACTCTTGAAGTTTTTCATGGAAGTGAATGTCTTTTCAATGCAATCTTGGAGGCAGTTTGGATGTTTTAATAGGTTGAAGTTGAGTTTTTATTTGTTTGAGAATGTGACTTTAGGGAAGATGTATAGTTTTAGTTTTGTTTTCCCTTTGCACGGAACGAACAAAGTCCTAAGTTTGGGGGTATATGATGAGTTAGTCATTTAGACATGTTTTAGAGTGTGTTTTAGATGAGTTTTAGGATGTTTCATATGATTTAGGTTAGTTTATGTTAGTTTTGATATATTTGTTAGTTTAGGAATATTTTAGTATTTCACGTTTAATTTAGGTTTTTATTTTCATAAGTTGGTGTTGCGTGCAAACCGCAAGTGCACGTTTGTCAAGTTATAATATATTCCGATGAGAAATTGGGTATCGTTCTCAGGGATATTTACAATACTATCTACCGCGTTTTAACCCTAATTTTATCTACACATTCGAAATCGAGTGATTGAGTGATTAAAACAGCAATTAAACTAATTAACTATTAACTAATAATGCAATGTAAATCAAATAACAAATCAATAGAGAATATACTAGAGGTTCAATGTCACCTCGCTCTCAACTATGTCTTGATATATGTATTATTATTAAATTAATTCTCTAGCTTATAAGTTGAAATTCCTAACGTTTCTAATTCTCACTTTTGAAGCAAAACTAGAGCATATTGTCGTTGTGTTGATTTAACTCTTTCAATGAAAACCAAACACAACGATAATTCATTAAGATCTGTGATTTCCTCCTAATGACTTCAAAGATTCTCGATCTCCTTTTGAGTATTACGATAGCCTAGGTTATACTCTCTAGGTTCCAACTCAAGGTACCCTCTTTTGGAGCATCTAACTCAAATCTAGGATCGGTCAATCCTTGATCAGGGGATCGACAACTTTATGCACAGAAAAACATAAATAAACTAAAAGAATTCATTAATAATAATTAAATAATAAAAGCTAAGACATAATATCGAGTTTGGATCAATCTACACCTCTAGAAATAGGTTTAGTTCATAACTAAAGAAATAAAAACGGTAAACAATAGTTCAAACATGAATGAGAGCAAAGGAAAACAAACTAGAACGTGTAGAAGTTGTCAATGTTCTTCAATGTAGATCTTCTCTTCCACTCACTCCAACCCCAAAACTCCGTTCTTTACTCTATTCCAATATGTCCTCTTGAAAAACCCTTTCTTTTGATATATAATAAGCCCCCTTTCGTCGTGTGTAAAAATTAGAAAGTCCCAAAATTCTCTGCATTCCAAGTTACTAAAACGCAACTAAAAACATCTTCAGCGTCACGGGCAGAACCGCGATGAGTGCCGCGGCGCCCAGAGACTGGGTCGTGCTCAGTTTGTGGACTTAGCCATTTTTCTGCTCCGCTTGACTTCCTTCTTGTGAACTTAGCCAATTTTCTTCTACTTTTTGACTTGGGTTCTTCATGAAACATCATCTAGGCTTCTCATATGTTATGTTCACCATTCATGCTCTCTTCCACACATCTAAGTACCTACATAACAATGCAAAGCAAGCAATTAAAACACTCGAAACATAAACTGATCAAACATATAAATTAACAAACCGAAATAATGCATAAAAACCAATTTATTCCTAAACTAACAAATGAATCAAAACTAACATAAACACACTAAACTAATGTATAAATCATCCTAAAACACACCTAAAACATACTATAAATCCTATCTAAATATGTAACTATCAATTGGTTTATTTGAATCAATAAGTGTGTTAACAATTAGTTTTGATTTTGTTTTGTAGGTATTTTGATGAGTGGAAGGTCAATTTGGATGATAGAAACATGTACAAGATGTTGGAAGGAAGGTATAAGATCAAAACAAGTCAAGAAGGCATGAAAAAATGGCTAAGTCCACAAAAAATAGTAGAAAAAAAATAGTGAGTGGGCATCGCAGCTCCGGGGAGCGGACAAAAAATTAGAAACTACGCGATTTTAGAGATTTCACGATATCTTGGGCTATACAACTCCAAATTAGATGCCGTTTTTTTTACTTCTTCTTAACTTCAAGGACTACAAGGACGTTTTGAAGGGAAAAAAGGGACTTAAAAGCTAGGGTTGAAGGAAGGAAAAGAAGATCAAGTTCGAAGAGAAGGAGATTCTTCATCATCAATTTCTCTCTTCTTCTAGTTTGTTTCCATTATCTAGATTGATGTTCATACCATTATTTCTTCTTTTTATGTCTTTTGTTATGAACTAAATCCTCTTTTAGAGGTGTAGGTTGATCCAAACTTGAAACTATGCCATGGTTTTAATGTTTTGATTATTTCATTAATGAAGACTACTAGTTTATTTGTAATATTCTGGGTTTATTGCTTTCAATCTCTTGATCACGGATTGAACGATTCTAGACTTGGATGGCAGAACTTGAGAGAGGGTTTTGCGAGTTGGCACAAGCAAATTATAACTTAAGATAGTTATAGAATCGAGAGATTTATGATGTCTTTCAAAGTCCTAGAAGAAAACCATAGATATTAAGGAGTTGCTAGGTTGTTGGGTTTTATTATCGAGAGATCGAACTCACTTCTCTAATGATATGTTCTAATTAGACACTTGAGAGAGGGAATTAGAGACATTGGGGTTTTCGACTTATGAACTAGGAAACTAAGTTAATGATAATCACATGGATAGGCATAGTTGAGAGTGAGAAGAGATCGAACTTCTAGACCCTTCTCGTATTGATTTTTCCAGATTTTTATTCCTTTGCCATTCTAATTTTCAGTTGTTTAATTATTTGAATCTGATTTCTAGATAAAGTTAGGGTTAGAAATGCAACAGCTAGTGTAGGTAGACAATCCCTAAGGACGATAACCCAATTCTCAAAGGAATATATTATTACTTGACACAGTACACTTGCGATTTGCACGCAACAATCATATAAACTTTCATGATTGTTTAGGATCAAAGTTATGCACAACAATCATATATCTAAGCTCATAACGAACCATGAAACATTTACATGCAAACTCCAAGTATTCTCCGAATTAAGGTTTTAGCATAGGAGCATGCATAAAATAAATACATAGACATAACCATGACAAAAAGATAAGTAATGGTAGGGACAAGTCATTACATGGTAAATTTGTGTTTGAATATGTGTCCTTGTAATATGATAAGCAAATATAGATATTTGTTCAATCATAGAAGAAGACATACATTCATGATAATATATAAGTACGATGGAACATGATATGATGTAAATAAATAACCACACATCAATGCCTATTTATGAAAGCTAGCATGTTCATTGTCCACAAATGATTTCTAGAGACAAAGGATTTTATTCTAATTCAAGGTCTCTAAGAAGATCATTTTTAATCTCATTTTGTTTGATCCTCAAAATATATGTTTAATTAAGCTTAAATAAAGGATCAATTTATCTTTCCCTTACTAACCCTTTTCCTTGGTTGAGATTGAGCCATCGCCTTCTGAGGCCTTCTCATAATTTCTAAGAATTATATATTCTTAGACTCAGTTTGATAATCTCCAAGGAAGTGAATGAGATAGTGAAATGGCTAGGATTGAATAATGTTTGAAGTACATGCCACTTCAACTATTCAATATCTTGTATTTTAAAATGATATGTATCATTTAAAATCTAAGATTGTAGATAGATGAACTTGAAATGATAAACATTAATTCTAGTCCAACTCCAAAATTTATGAGCATATGAACATATATGAGCAATTAAAATTTAATTTTAAGCAAGCTCATGTCTTAATCACATACTTTGACTATGTTCATAAAATCTCATAAATTACTAACTGGATGGAATTTCATAGATGAATTCATGAAGCACATTCTATTTAGTATGGACATACAATTTACATGATATAGTAAATGCACAAGGTATGCTTCTACAACAGTGAACAATATATATACAATATAAACATGTTCACATGAGATAGTGAAATAAATGGATATGAAATTTGCAAGTTCATACTTCCAAGATGCATAACTAGTATGTTTGCATCAATCAAACATTGAATAGTATAATTAGGCATTAAATGAGTTCAATGTGATCAAAACCTTAGGAAAGCATGGGCATAATAGATTAAAATTAGTTGATTGAGACTAAATTGCTTCCATGTGTCACAAATGAGATATAAATCAACATGTGTGACATAAAGATATGGAAGATGCCTAAAGTGATTAAAGCCAAACAACTTAGCCTATCGTTCAAAAATATAAATCTATCCTTAAAAAGATTTCTAGAATTCCTATGGCTAGTCTGAATCTGAGATGCCCCACTCTGAGCACCCTCGGACTGTGCTCCTCCATTAAACTTTTTCTTCTTTCCCCATTTTCCCTTCTTCCATGGAGTCTGGAACTGTCCCCCGGACTCTGCCTGTGAAGTCTGTATACCCGGAGCAGCCCGTGTAGACATACTGTTAACCCGCTCAGCCAACTCATACTGTTTGGCCCTCTGGACCACTGTGGCAAAGTTAGTCATCTTCGTCACAGACAAGGGCTGTCGGATCGCAGGCCTTAGGTTCAAAGAGAACCTCATAATCTTATCACTCGGTGTCTAAACTAACCCAGGGGCATAAATTGTGAGCTGCCTAAATCTGAGCTCGTACACCCTGACTGACATGGTGCCCTGTGCGGGATTCAAAAACTCGAGTTGCTTAGCCTGCCTCTCAGTCTCTGGAACGTAAGCTTGTAAGAACAACCGTTTGAAGGTGTCCCAACTCTTCACTGCCCCCTGTGTATCCAACACTGAAAGCCACCAGTCTTCTGCATCACTCTCCAGTGTGTGAGTAGCACAAAAGAGCTGAGACTCCTCATCAAGCTCTAAGGAGCGACTGATCTTCTCAACATTCTTTAGCCAATCTTCGGCCTTCTTCAAGTCAACCCCACCAGTGAATTCCTTAGGCTTCAGCTTCATGAACTTCTCTAGCAGTCTGATCCGCCGATCAGTGGGGTTCTCCACAACAGTAGGAGCAGGTGTAGGCATAGGCTAAGGTATAGCCATCTGAGGTTCTTCTGCAGCTGCAGCTCCACTAGCCTCGGCCCCACTAGTGCTCGCCTCCTGAGGTGTTGTTTGAGGTGACTGTCGAGCAATAGCCTCAACCTGCTGCACCAACGCTTGTATCTGTGCAGTCTGGGCTGCCATCAAGCGGCCCTGTGCCTGAATGATCTCCTCCATCCTCCCCATCTGGTCATCATCGGATGGCCCTGTGTGTGGCTGTCCCAATCT
This sequence comes from Paratinospora sagittata, assembly GCA_035771175.1. Lineage (NCBI taxonomy): Eukaryota > Viridiplantae > Streptophyta > Magnoliopsida > Ranunculales > Menispermaceae > Paratinospora > Paratinospora sagittata. Next base: position 83,618 of record JAYMFD010001916.1, on the reverse strand, counting down.
CTCGCTTCTCCTCCTGACACTGAGAAGTAGAAATACGAGCAACCATCACACATTAATGAATTTAAAACATTAACAAAGCCTCATAACTACCCATATCATATAATACACAAAAAATATGATAGTAAGGCTTTTAAGTTAGTTCCTTTAAGCTTTTTAATCACCTAAATCTCTCACCCAATTCCTAGGTCAAAGTCATCTAAGTCCAATACATAGACCAAACCTAGTAAAAATCGGGCTCTAATACCAACTGCGGCGACCCCGCACCCCGGACCACCAACCCCACAGGGAATGACGTGCGGAATGCCGGGGCGGGAAGCCCAGCGTAGGCATCTCCAACCAGTCCTCAACCCTCGTGAGGTGGTTGAGACCCTACGATCCTTATCCCAAACAACGACATAATATAAACAGGTACTAAACAAAACTACCAACCGTATTAATCATCCAAGACAAGAAATACTCCATAAAAATAAATATAATTGTCATAATCCCTACAGTCCATCAAGATTGACATACACATAAAGTCCAAAACTATGGGTACAAAAAAACCCTCATATGCCCACATGGTCTATCTAACAAGTCTCAACTCACCCATACTACAATGTGGTAAGTGTTATAATTACATAGTCCAAAATATAATACATCGTAATTTCAAACACAATTCAATCAAAATGCCTCTCAACTCACATCGAGGCCTTGGATTCTCTCGCAGGCAAGGCCCTCAAGATATGACTACTCCTTGCCCTTATTCGGGACAGAAGGACCTGAAAGAGGAAAATGAGGGTGAGCCAACGGTGCCCAGTGAATAGAATTCAAATATGCTATCAATACTCATCAATAAATATCATGTATGCATGTCAATGTGTAGCATGATTAAAAGCTCATAACATATAGATATCAAGCATTTATAATAAGTTCGATGCAAGTAAAAGCTTATCAATTTGGATCCACATTCCACATGCGTTGGGGTTACTAGTGCACGTCTATTCCACCGTACCGTTGACCCCAATCATGTTTATTTGGGGTTACTAGTGCACGTCTATTTCACGGTACCATTCTCATCCCCAAATATTTCCTTTTTAAAACCCTCCTATGACAAGGTTAAGCCCCTCTATTAGCCAGATAGATGGGCCCAACCAAAGTCATAAGGTTTTCTCAAATCAATGCATCATTCAAAACATTAGAACACATTCATGCTTTCAACATACAATATATATAAGTGATATGATGACATAAAAGATAAAATCATAAATGAAGTCTACTCACAACCAAGCCTCGCGAGAGTATCTAACCACACACGGACACCAAACCGAATCAATCCAATCAAGGTCCTGAAACATTCATCAATATCCAACCATACATCAATTTCTATGCTCAATCACATAGACATTACACATCACCCCTAAATCAGCCCACATATAGACAATAGGCCTAAATCTCATCTAATCCCACCATTCAACTCAAATCACATGACTTAGGCCTCTAATGCATAGTTCTCATTCATAAACCATTCTATTAATCCAAAATACTGATTTTCAATTCCTTAGGCATAAACATGCTCAAATTGGGCCATTTGATCACAATTAGGCATAACCCATAATATGGTCACAACCACCAAATCAATAGCATAATCAACCCTAATCATGCTTAATTAAACATAAGTTGCATCAATTCAATGATTCTAGGCCAAAAGCATCAAAAGCCCTAAAATATGAAATTTTCCATACTTAGGCCATATTGTCGATTTACACTAGGTCACCATGTTCAGCCATGTATATCACTGATTTTGCACCATGGGTTCATCAACAATGGCAACTAGGTCAACATAGTTGACATGCAAGCTATTTGGAAAGGTCTAAGTTCATATTCTAAATTTAGGTCTAATACAAACAACCCTACCAATCCTTCATTTAATATTCTGTTTAGATGTATCAATCTACCAACAGAAATATTCAATCACAAAATACACTGTACATATTTCATTATGTTAAGAATCAAACCTTCTGTCCAAAAATCAGTTCAATCCAACGGTGGACCGAAAGGATAAGCCACTTTGATGAACAAGTCTTTAATCAGATAATTTCTCCTTTCCTGCTGCAAATACTCAAACTCAGATGACTATATCACACAACATACTTAAGAGATAAGCATCTCCACCGTTCATAATGCAGAAAGATAACTTGTAAACCACATATCCAAATATCATATCCATCCAACGGTAGATTTAGGAGATCAATAAGTTTGATCGAAACTGCGCGTGAAATCCAGACTTTTCGACCAGCTTTGTTTGAGAGGTTATATCTCTTAGACGAAAACTCTAATCAAGATCTCCACCGACCAGAATGAATAACCATACGCTAAGAACGTGCTGACAAATGTTGAGCTCAATCAGACCATATATCCTAAAGATCCAGGTCTTTGATGAAAACGTTGCAGAGATTTTCCTCAAAGCAACTCCCTCTTTCTTTCTCTTCTTCTTTCCTTTCTCTTCTTTTTTTCCTTTCTCTCTACTCATCTCACCCTCTAAGACTTCCTTGGGGAAGAGAAGTAGGGCATGGGACACTTGTCCACTCTCATGCACCAACCTTGACATGTGTTGGAGAGGAGAAATGGGGCATGGGACACTTGTCCATTTTCATGCACCAACTTGACATGTATTGGAGAAGAGAAATGGGGCATGGAACACTTGTCCATTCTCGTGAACCAACTTGACATGTGTTGGTCTCATGCACCAACTTGACGTGTGTTGGAGAAGAGAAATGGGGAATGGGACACTTGTCCATTTTCATGCACCAACTTGACATGTATTGGAGAAGAGAAATGGGGCAAGGGACACTTGTCCATTCTCATGCACCAACTTGACATGTGTTGGTCTCATGCACCAACTTGACATGTGTTGGTTTCATGCACCAACTTGACATGTGTTGGTCTCATACTACCCATACCAACCACATGTACTTTAACCAATCTCATGCTCCCAAGTATTTCAAATGTCCAATCCATTTAACACACCAAATTTCATTTTCATTTATCCTTTTATTCAATTAATCCTAACACATATCAATTCATGGTTTAATGGGCCCATGCATAAATAATAACATATGCATTATACTTTAATTTAAGATGTCCCATATACAATTTATGATGCACATATTTATATACATTATCAAGCATCAAATATACAAACATTAAACAACCATCAAACAAACACCAAACATATCAAGGCAACACATAGAGTTTGGGCAAAATGCAATTGGGTTATGGGCTAGATGAAATAATTTTCGGGGCGTCACAGAAATCATGATCATTAAGCATAGGTGAAGATAGTGGGTTATCACCTAAGTCATATCCTATGGTATTGGCCATTTTGATATTTGGCTCTAGGATGTTAAGCCTTAAATCATGAGCACCCGCTCTGATACCAAAAGTAAAGCGCAAAAATAAAAATGCTAAGACACAAGATTTTTACGTGGGTCGAAAATCTAATTTTCTATGTCCACGCCTAGAGTAAACCTCTCTAGGATTCCACTATCTCGGATTCATTTACCGGGTGTGAAACAAACCGCTACACTTGTCTTTTTACATATTTAAGAAAAGTCTACCCTTTCACGCTGTAACACCCTCCACTTTTTCATATCATTGCTTGATTGTATTGTTGAGGCATAACTTTCTGATGACTATTGTTCTATACTTATTATTATACATGTAAGCTTTGTTTATCCTGCTATACCTCATTGAGTTGTTGAGGTCACCCCGTTGATATTTTTCCCCAGGATCTTAGGCGTGCATAAGTACAAATATGTTAACAGAACGTAAGAGCCACCAAAACTATGTGCGAAGGAAGAGCGTAAGGTGCGGGATGTCAACATTGATCTAGGTGTGTTATTTATGGGCTGTTGGAGTTTTCGCTGCATACTTTGTAGTCACGTAATTGTAACATTTGTAAATTTGCCCTTCGTTATTAAAGAAGGATGAATTAAAGATATGTATTGATGTCTGTTTCTGCTCACACTCCAATTCTGGTCCGCTGCCTATTGTATGAAATTGTTCTTAAGAATCGAGGTGTAACAGTTATGTTATCAAAGCATGATCTTGCAACCAATGCCATAAGGACATCGGTCCCTCAGTACGCACGTTGGTCATGTGTAATGTGATATGCATATCGGCCCACTTCGATACACGTATAAACCACCTTGGTACAATTTTTTTGCCTCAGTGCATGTGTCGACCCTTCAGTACAGACAATGGTCACGTCGGTACGCTCGTCGGTCATATTAGTACAGTACGCATATCGACCCCCTTTTCGATACGCATGTCCAACAGAGCAATGATCTTGCAACCCACATATGTGAATTTTTGCAAGAAAAAAAAAGAATATATATATATATATATATATATATATATGTATATAAAAATAATACCAAATAAAATATGTTACATGAGAGAAGTACCTTGAGGAAGGTCCCGCGAGAAAAGAAGATTTTTTTTTAACACATGGCACCCTCCGCCACGTGGTACCTAAGAAAGAGATATTTTGTGGCATGAAGGTTCTTAAGTTAACAATTTCACACAATCACTTGATTGAGCCTTAATGAAAGCTCTCATTCTAATTCTCTAACGCATAAAGTTATCTACATTAAGCATTGGAGGTGAAAGAGGGTTATCACCTAATTTAGAACTGACTGAACTTGCCATTAGATCTTTAGCTCAAGGATGTTAAGCCTTAAATCATGAGCACCCGCTCTGATACCAATTGAAAGACACCCAAGAGGGGGGTGAATTGGGTGTAATGGCAGGTTTTTATTTTTTATAAGTCCTTAGTGGAAATCCTTTGATTAATTTAAGTTATGTACTCAAAATTAAATCAATGTACATAAATAAAGTGCAAAAATGAAAATATTGCACACAAGGATTTTTACGTGGTTCGAAAAACATTTTCCTACTCCACGCCTAGAGAAACCTTATCTAGGATTCCACTATACTTGGATTAACTTCACAGGTGTGAATCAAACCGTCACAATTGTCTTTTTACAGGTTCAAGACAAACCTCTTATTTTACGGGCTAAGGATCAACCTACGACTTCTTTTTGCGGGATAAGGAAGAACCGTATATCCTTTTACGAGATTACGAGATAAGGATGAACTGAATACCCTTTTACAAGATAAGGATGGACCTCTTTACCCCTTTTAAGATAAAGGGTGAAACTAACTTTGATTCCAACCTAAAGTTCTTGAGTTAATCAAATTCACTTGACTAGGTTGTTTCAATCTTGAAACAAACCAAAACTTTAGTTCTAAATACTACAAAGATGATATTGGTTCTATATGAATAGAACACTTACAATAAAACGCATACAAATCAAATACAAGATATGAAATATTTAAGCTCAAGTGAGAGAGAGAGAGAGAGATCACTTACAACTTTTACCTTCCAAGATTCAATATTGCTCAAGTGTGTACTTTTGAAAGCATGTGAGAATAAATTGAAAACAGTTGTAGCGTGCTTCAAAAGCTTTTCATCGATCAAACACTAATTCTGGGTACTTTGAAAATGAGAAGAGAAAAATCTTAAGAGTATAGCTTATTCTCTCATTTTGGAAATTCAAAGAAAAACCTAGAAACCCTAAATAACTAAAGAGTATGTTTGAATCTTTGTATTTTCTCTCTCTAAAGTATAAAATGGCTAGAGGTGGTGTATAAATAGATAGAGAACAAGAGCTAGCCATTACACATAGAAATGTTGTCGTTGGAGTGTTCAAAGATTCAAAAAATTTGAGTATTGGAATTATGCTGACATTAAGGAGCACGCTTTTCCAGACAAGAGCGCGCTTCTCTAATGATGGAAACCCCAAAGTTTATGTCAGTTCGCAAGGAGCCCGCTCCTCTCAACAAAATAGAGAGGCCATGTCTCTCAGTTAGATAAGGAGCTTGCTCCTACGCATAAGAGCGTGTTGGTCCGACGTTTAATATTTAAAAACACGACTTTTCTTTGAAAATTGTTGCATAGACTTGTTCAAATTAATTCAAATACTTTTGAACGTCAAATCAAAGATTTGAAAACACTTGAAATCATTTTCAATGAAGGTAGAACATGCATAAAACCATTGAGATCATTTATCAAAGATTATTTAAGTATCATATTGATGATAAAAATTTCAATTCGCAAGAGCACGAAAATCTAGTTATAATATATATCGGTGAATACCGGGTTATCGCCCTGAAGGATTAGCAAAACTATGTTTTAATGCCCGAAATTATAATAACTCTAACTTTTGTCCAGATGATCAATATTTGATAAATTGAGTACTAAAAGGAAAATAAGCAAGAATTAAAACTAAACGATGTAATTTGGATAAAAATAGAGAAAATCAATGATTAAAAAAAAACTCTAGAGGATTAATATCACTATGTCTTCACTAATGGTTTTCGAAATGTCATGTAAATGATTAATTCATGGATTTATATTATAAATCATGGATCTAATTCAATTAAACCCCTCTTCCAAGTGATAGTTCAATTATCTATGCTCAACAAATTAATTCCCTTTTCCAAGTGATAAACCAATGAATTAAACAAGCATTAAGATTTGGGACCCATTTGTGAATGATTTCCAAGGACATTGTAGGTTTCCCAACACGATACAATAACCCTAGGTTGCAATTTCCCCAATCCAATTCAATATCCATTTTTTCAAGTGATAGATATCAAATCTAAGGTCATCCAAAATGTGGCTAGCAATTTGAAAGCATTAAGAGTTGGAAATTGCAAATAAACCCACATTATCAATGAAGAACATACAAAGAATAATCAAACCATAAGATCCAACATAGATCAATTAAACCTTTAGATCAAATGTTTAGCTTCATATTCAAATACATGAGTACAAGAGAGATATTCAAAGAAGAAATCATAAAACACAAGTTCTAATTGAAATAAAAGTAGAGAAAACCCAATTCTTCTCCAAGCTTGAACCTACAACTCTACCTTCCATGTCTTCTCCTCTTGCCTCCTTTCCTCTACCTAACCCTAATTAGTTGTTATCTAATTCTTCTAGGATGAAAAGATACCCCTCTAATACAACCCTAAAACAAGATATATACCTTCCATGGGTGAAAAGACACAAAAGGGCGTCAAAAAAAGCCTAAGTTCACAATTTTTTAGTTTGCAGAGTCGCGACACCCAGAATAGAAAACCCAGCTATTTTTGTGTAGCGCCGCTGCGCTCAAAGATAGTATTTGTTTTTTTTTTGGATCTTTGGTTCTTAGCCAAATTTTCCATCCTTTCCTGAAGGCTTTGTACTTAGTGTTTCTTCCTTGCTCCATGTATTTCTTCATCCAAGCTAACTTTCCTATCAAAATACCTAAAAAACTAAACCAAAATGTGTAAGTAACATACTTTTCTGATCAATTATTCAAATCTAATTCCATTTAAACCAAAACTAAACCAAAAACATCAAGAAATGCATCAATGTAACAAATTAAGCAATTAACCAAAAGATATTATAAACATGTAATATAAATGCAATAATGCTCCTAACATGCCTACAAAATGCACCTGAAAACATCTCTGAAATGTAACTAATAACATATTCATTTGAAAAATGAAAACTAAGTTTGCAAATATTTGAATGGACATAGAAATATGTTTAAGGATGTTTTTGTAATTCAAAACCAAGAGCAACAATCAATTTGGAAAAAGTCAGGTAAGTAAGAAAGATTTATAGAAAACTTATGAAATTATATGCATGCATGATTTAAAATGATTGAGCAACAGAGAAAAAGGAAACTAGTTCCTAATTCTAGACTTACAACAATCTCTCATTCTTCGTTTCACTCTTCTTGGGATCTTCAAGCTTTGTAGATGACATCCATCCTTCGAAGAGTCCTTGAACTCAAATTGAGCTTTAAGTCCATCTTTAATCTTGTTTTTCTTTTTCTTCTTGCTTAAGTTGCTAAAACATACTTAGTTCAAATATTAGCACCAAATGGTATATTATTTCATAGGATCAAAATACTTAGGAGAATGTTAAGTAGAAGACCACTTAGGCCAACAATGATGCTCTTGGACATTGTAAGGTGAAACTTGTTGCCATTAAGCTAAAAAAACATGCATCTTCATGGTAAGAAAATGTTAAGAAGGAAAGGCAGAAAGAATGAAGAAACAAAATTGTGACATGAGAGAAAAAAATAAAAAGGGAACTTGAGAGAAAATATTTTCTTGATAATTATAGATAAGATGTTTTTCTTAAGATTCATAACTTCAAACAAATAAGGTTGTTCATTGAAGAATATACAACACAATTAGACAATCTTATGTTGAAGTTTGATTTGGTTTGCATCCTTATTAGACCTTCAATGATGTTTACAAGTTTGCTCTTAAAGTGGAAAAACAACAAAAAAAAAAATCTTGTGGTGGTAGGACCTAGATTTAGTTCGCAAAATGGATTTTCTAATTGGGAAACTGTTAATCTAATTGTCCATGACCCGGATGAGAAAATATATTTTGATGATTACAAACCACATTCTGATTATGATAATATGTTCATTGCACATCTAATTTTAAATGCGAAGACTCGATGATGCAGGGTGAAAAAGGTCTCAAGATCAAACTGAAGACCATGATCATTCGAAGACATATCTTTGCGTTATTAGACAATGTTTAGGTTGTAGAATCTCTGTTATCATATGATTCAACAAATGTGCATGATTGCATGGCTTAGTCAATTCGATTTTAAGTATTTTTCATTGATTTTATTGATCAATCAATGAATTTTCAACACTTGATTTGATTCAAAATACCGAGTGTTTAAATCTTGTTTTTATTGAGCTTTAAAATGTTGAAAAATATCAAAATTGTTTTAAGTGTCCATCAGGACGCTAATGCATCAATCAGGACGCTAATGTCTTAGCAGCGCCCTCCTGTACTTGGTATGTCAGGAGACTAATGAAACATTAGGACGCTAATAAGGTTTTAGGATGAAAATACACTCATCTATCAGGACGCTTACGTCTTCAGTAGCGCCCTCATTGATTCAACCAAATGAACTTATCAGGACGTTGATTGAATATCAGCACGCTGATTAAGCTTAAGTATTTTAAGCATCAGGACGCTTACGGTTCAGCCAGGTCCACAACTTGGGATCACCAGTAGACTTATGAGACTTCCCAAAAAAAATCTCAACTATGAGACCCAGCCAAATTGCTAACCCTATAGACTATGCTCAAAATCATTTCATGAAACATTAAAACATGCATATTATAGATATCAATTTAAATCAATTTAAGTAATACAATGCCACATATAGAAATCCAAATATAAAGGGACACTCACAAGTTGATTGGCTAGACTTAGCCAATCTAATTCCCATCCAACCAAAGAAAGCACTTGGATGCACAAATCACCCCAAGCAGCACGACCTCTAATTGACTATTTGGGTTATATAGATCAACGACAAGATCCTGAAACAACATGGTTTACCAAAACTGAAAATCAGCCTTAAGTTATGCTAAACCACCATGTTTAAACCCAAATCAAAAGCCAATTAAGATTATAAAATAGTCTAACACATGAGCCAATCCCATATTACTCAATTTAACTATTTAATACTACATTAACCCACATTTAACCCAAATTGAATGCAATAGGTTGATCCTCATGATCCAACCACTATAATACTAGGCATTCAATCATACATAGGGTCAATCAGACTAATTTCATGTCAATTTAATCAATTGACCAAGTCTAGGTCAAAATCCCCAATTCAAGCTAGTACATAGCATATGCCCCAATTTGGGAAAAAATCTCTACAATAGTCATAGTGCCAAATTGAACTAGGTCATTCAATTCTAACACATGTCCAACCATTCTAAACCCATAATTTCATTCAATTTGGGTCCAATTAGACAATTCCCAAGTCAATTTTATCAATTGACTTGGTTTAGGTCAAAACCCCCAATTTGAGCAAATCCCCAAATTACATGGCAATTTTCCAAATTACATGGCCTAGACCAAAATTATACTACACTATGGTTATCCACTAATCAAGATCACTAAATTAGAGTTTCATACCTCCAAATTTACCCATCTAATCCACATAAATCACATGCAAATCGAATAGGAAACCCTAAGTCGAAAATCCTAGTTTCGGTCAAATCCATATAACTCCTCCAATTTCTTGTTAGAAATTGAGAATTTCACCATTTAACATCCTATAGATTAACATATCTCAAATTCAAGACCTAAGTCCAACATTAGTTTTCCACCACTCCTTTAAATTCTGGGATTCATACAAACCCTAGGTCAACATAAAGCTTGCATTCAAATGCTAAAGAGATAGAATGAAGAAAATGAGAGAGAATGATATACCTTGGAGGGATTTTGGGCATGAAAGCACCAAAACCCTAACTTTCTCTCTCCTTTCTCCTCTCCCCTTCTTTTCCTCTTCTCCAAGCTCCTTAGCCTCTTTTGGAAGTGAAAAATGAGAGAAATCACGTCTCAATGGCTTATATAGAGGTTAAGTGGCATTTTGGACCCACACTTTAAAAAAATACTTAAATAAAAGGAATAGTTTTTTTTTCTTCTGTAATTACTTGCAATTACATAATCAGTTTCTTGCAAACTAATAGCTTCTTTAAGATCTTAACCGTTCAAACGTTTTATGAGTTAGTTACCAATCTTCTAGTGAAATTCCAGCACAATCCAACGGTGGAATTGCGAGGTTCAACCGTATGATCAAAACTGCCCAAGAAAATTCGTAAATCTGAGAAACAGTGTTTGGAGTCTTATATCTCATAGTAGACAATTCCGATCAAGCTCTTCACCGTTCATAATGCAGTCAGCTCAATCGGACCACGGATCTAGGAGATCAAGGCATTGATGTAATCAATGACTGAAATTTCTTCCTTCATGAAGTGAGCTCTACTGATCCAAAACACCGTTTTCGACATGTTCGACATCGAACGAGTCTCCGATCATTCTGAAACTTTATGCGCACTCTAAATGACGTAAAATCATAAAGATACACTCGAACCAACGCGCTTCGAGCATCATATACATATACATACACGTATACGGGTACTCTACGAGTCAAAATGATGTCATCCTAAGGTATAGGCTTTACACACTCGATTTCGATTGTCTAGATAAAATTAGGGTTAAAACGTGATAGCTAGTGTAGTAAATATCCCTGAGGACGATACTCGATCTCTCATCGGGATATATTATAACTTGACATCGTGCAGTTGCAATTTTGCACTCAACACTAATCTAGCACTGTCATAAAGTTGTCAACTGTACATTTTTTTAGAACTTTTTGAACCTTTTCAGAACGTTTTAAAATTTTATCAGAACATTTTATTCTCATGAATGATCAGAAGATTTAGGTGTTGTTGTCGTAATTGCACAGACTGAATAAATCCTTTTCGAGAAAGAATGTTTCCGTTGATTTGAAAAAACTTTGTGAGCCAAAACATTCTTGAAAAATGTTCAAGTCCAAAGCATCATTGTTATCTCTATATATATGTTGCCTTAGAGCATTTGAAAATACAGAACAAAAATGAGAAAATTGATAACTTATTCTTCAAATCTTTGAACAGTTTTCACTTGTGCAAATACTCTTGAGAGTTATACTTTTATTCGCTACATAAACTCTTGATACTTTGAAATACATGAAATCTTTTGGATTTGTCGATCTTCATTTAATATATTTCTAAAATCCATTGAAGAAGAAGAAAGCTTTTTGAACCTTTCATTTCAGCTGCACTTCGTCTTATATACTTTGTTGAATCTGTGATTACAGAAGGTTCATTCCAAAACCTTTGTAAGTGTTCCTTTGATTCTGAGTAAAGGGAATCATATCTCAATCTTGTATCTCAGTAATTGGTGACTGGTTAGTCACTGGAAATAGAGTAAGTGTTGGTCAATTTGTCAAGGTTGTTCTCAAGCTTGTGAAGTTGAAAAAGTATAAACGGTTTGATCTTCACCTGTAAGAAGATTCGTTAGTGGAGTTTGGACAAATCCTAACTGAGGAGGTTAGGTAGTGGATGTAGGCATGACCGAACCACTATAAATCTTGTGTGCATTGTTAGCTAGCTCCTTCAATTATTGTCATTGAGCTATCTTTGTCATATCTTGTTTAACCTGTTTTCATATTATTACCGAAAAAAAAATGTATTAATCTGCTAAGTGTCCAATTCAGCCCTCCTCTCGGACACATCTGAGCCAACAATTGGTATCAGAGCGGGTTAGCTATCAAAATATCTAACAATCTTTGATTAAGTATGGCAGGACAAAGTGTTAAAAATGCTCAGCTCTCTGGTGACAGGAACTCCACCAACCGGCCACCCTTGCTCAAGGGAGATAACTATTTACATTGAAAAACAACAATTAGATTCTACCTTAAAGCCCAAGACCTAGAAATGTGGGACGTGTTGACTAATGATTGTCCAACACCTACCCAGATAGTTGATGGTATAGTTGTTCCTAAAGAGTTAGATGAATGGACTGCTAAAGAAAATAAGAAGGAGTTCTTAAACAACCAAGTTGTAAACATGTTGTTTTACAGTTTATCAGTTGAAGACTTCGATAGAGTTAGCGCGTGTGAAACAACTAAGGAAATCTTGGAAAGATTAGAGGCAACCCACGAAGGAACTTTGCAAGTTAAAAAGGCAAAGCTCCAAATGTTAGTTGAAAAATATGAGACCTATATAATGGATGAAACTAAATCTATAGCTGAGGCTATTGCTCGGTTTACAACAAACGTCAATGAGATGAAAACCTTAGGCAAGAGTTATGAGCAAGAATAAACTCTTAGGATGTTTTTGAGAGGTCTACCTAGAGTTTGGGAACCCAAGGCCACAACCATTGAAGAAGCCAAGAATTTGGTCGAGTATACCTTTAATGAACTGCGTGGTTCATTAATGGTTCATGAGATGAAATTGAAAGATAAGAAATGCCCAATCACGGTTGAGGAAAAGGAAAAGAAATCTATTGCCCTTAATGTTGAAACTGAATTTGAAAATGATTTAGATTTAGAAGAAGGCATTGCTATGTTATCTAGGAAGTTCAATAGATTAATTAGGAGAAAGGGAAAGAGTAGTTCAAGCTCAAAATTCAACGAAGGAAAGAAGTTTAAAGCAAAACCTGAAGAATTAATTTGTTACGGCTGCAACAAACCAGGTCATGGTAGGAGTGAGTGTCCAAATAAGTCTAAGATGAACAACTCAAGAAAGAAGGAGAAGAAAGTTCTCAAATCTACTTGGGATGACTCAAGCTCCAACAATGATGATTCTGATTCTGATCATAAGGCTGTTATTTACTTGATGGCAAATACTGAGGTAAAATCTGAACCATTAAATGAAATTGTTATTCTTGATACTTATGTGCATGATCTTGAACTTAGAACCAGTAAAGAGGTCAAGAAAAATGAGAAACTCAAAAAGAGTTTAGAGGAAGCTCTTGAAGAGATGGAGTCTTAGCAAGAAGAATTAGATCAACTATCCTTAAATAATGTTTAGTTTAAGAAAGTGATAGAAAAACTGAAAACAGAAAATGAATCTCTTAGGAGAGAAAAGGAAGACCTTAACAACACAGTGATCAAGTTCACAAACGGTCAAAAGTTGTTTGATATGATGTTTGGATCACAGCGTTGTGCTTTTGACAAAGCAAGACTAGGATACACGCGTGGGTCAAAACAAAAAGAGTATAACACTCTACTGACCAAGAGACCGAAATGCCATAAGTGTCATAGGGAAGGCCATACCATGTTGAGATGTAATGTTTATGAATAGAAAGAAAAGGAAATATGCATGGATTGAAAAGAATGTTCTTTTTGATACTAACATGCATGGACTCAAAGTAACATGAGTACCAAAATCAAAAGTATTTTATGTTGCGTAAATGAACAAAAATGGAGATATATTGTATCTGGACAGTGGATGCTCAAGCCACATGACTGGAGATAAGTCAAAGTTCTTGTGTATTGAAAGAAAAGAAGGTGGGAATGTCACCTTTGGAGACAACAGCAAAAGAGAGATTGCAGGCATCGAACTATTGGTAACGATTCTTTATCTATTTCTGATGTACGTTATGTAAAAGGGCTAAAGCAAAATCTCTTGAGCATAAGTCAATTATGTGACAAGGGTTATGATATTTCATTTGAAACAAATAAGTGCATCATTAAGCATGAAAACAATACTACTGCATTCATAGCATCCAGGCATAAAAATGTTTACTGCACAAATTTTGGCATAGGAGACTAGCTCATATTAATATGGATAACGTATCTAGATTAGTCAAGAAAGATCTTGCCAAGGGAATTCCAAAAGGAATTTACTCAAAAGACAAGGTATGTGAACCATGCCAATTAAGCAAACATATCAGATCATCATTTAAGAGCAAGGGGCATCAATCTACCACTAGAGCTCTCGATTTGATTCATATGGATCTTTTCGGACGAACCAAGACTCAAAGCTTGGGAGATAAATCATATGTATTTGTGATTGTTGATGATTTCTCTAGATTTACATGGGTATTCTTTTTAGCTCATAAATTGGAAGTATGTGAATTGTTTGTCAAATTTTGTAAAAGAGTTGAAAATGAAAAAAACTACAAAATAAACATAATTAGAAGTGATAGATGAGGTGAATTCGTCAAAAAAAATCTTGAAGAATTTTGTAATAATCAAGGTTATACTCACCATCTGTCAGTCCCTAGAACACCTCAGCAAAATGGTGTGGTTGGGAGGAAAAATAAAACTTCGCAGGAAATTTGTAGAACAATGCTAAGTGAATATAACACTACAAACTATTTTTGGGTAGAAGCTATAAATATTGCATGTTATGTAATGAATAGAATATTGATTAGGAAAAATTTGAACAAAACACAATATGAGTTATGGAAAGGGCGAACACCTAACATCAGTTACTTTCGAGTGTTCGAATGTAAGTGTTTGATTCCTAAATGATAAAGATAACTTGGATAAGTTTGAACCTAAATCAGATATTGGAATATTCTTAGGATATTCCTCACACAATAGAGCATATAGAGTTTACAACAAATCTTCTAAAACTGTCGAGGAATTAATTCATGTAAACTTTGATGAGAATGAACATAAGAAATATGTTGAGGAAGGGATTAAGCAAATAACCATTGAAGATGATGAAAGCCCCAAGAAAACCCAAAACTCAAAAACTAAGAATGAACAATCTTTAGAAACATCACGAAACTCAAGATTGCTTCAAAGTCACCCTAAAGTACAAATATTAGGAGATCTACAGAAGGATGTATCCACTAGAGCTTCAATTCAAAGAGATCTAGAGCTTGTTGCTTTCGTATCTCAATTTGAACCAACCAAAGTGGAAGAAGCACTAAAACATGAGAATTGGATTCTTGCTATGCAAAAAGAACTAGAAACAAAGTACGAGAATTAGTTCCTAGACCATATCATCAATCAATCATAGGAACCAAAAGGATTTTTAGGAACAAAAAGAATGAACAAGGAATCATGTTCCGGAATAATGCTAGATTGATTGCACAAGGGTACAACCAAGAAGAAGGCATAGACTTTGAAGAAACCTTTGCCCCAGTAGCAAGATTCGAGGTAATAAGGATGTTACTTGCCTATGCTTGTTACAAAGATTTTCCCTTACACCAAATGGATGCAAAGAGTGCATTTTTAAATGGTTACATCAATGAAGAGGTATACGTGGAACAACCTCCAGGGTTTGAGGATGCTCAAGACCCGAAATATGTGTTCAAACTCCACAAAGCCTTATATGAATTAAGACGGGCTCTAAGAGCTTGGTATGATAGACTGAGTTCATTTCTTTTAGATCATAAATTTCAAAAAGGAAAACTTGCTCCAACTTTGTTTATTAAACACCACAATGATGATATGCTTATTGTTCAAATATATGTGGATGATATCATATTTGGTGCATCAAACAAAGAGTTGTGCGATGAGTTTTCAAAAATATTGCAAAAAGAATTACAAATGAGTATGATGGGAGAACTTACATACTTTCTTGGTTTGCAAATTAAGCAATTGCCAAAAGTCACTTTCATAAGCCCATCAAAGTATGCTAAGGAAATGGTTAAAAAGTTTCAAATGAATAATTTGAAATCAATTTATACTCCTTGTAATTCTGGAATCAAATTGGATAAGGATGAAAAAGGGAAACCAATTGATCCTAAACTTTATCGAAGTAGATGTCTCTTATACCTCACAACAAGTAGACTTGATATCATGTTCAGTGTCTATCTTTGTGCAAGATTTCAATCAGAACCTAAAGAATCTCACTTAAAATGTGTCAAATGAATCTTTAGATACATAAATGGCACAACCAACTTAGGAATTTGGTATTCCAAAGGTACTTCATTTGAACTGAAAAGTTATGTAGATTCCGACTATGCAGGAAGTCTAACTGATCGAAAAAGTACCTCCGAATTTTATCACTTCCTCGAAAATTCTTTAATTTCCTGGTTTTACAAAAAGTAACACTCAATGGCACTATCCACAGCTAAAGCTGAATATGTTGCAGTTGGAAGTTGTTGTTCTCAGATTTTATACATGAAACAACATCTTCAAGACTATCAAATTGTTGTAGAATGTGCTAAAATTTTGTGTGACAATACCAGTGCTATTAACATATCAAATAATCCTATATTGCACTCCCGAACTAAACATATTCAAATAAGACATCACTTTTATCACGTGCAACATGGAGAAGTTAAATTGTCTCACATTGGCACCAAAGAACAACTGCCTGATATTTTCACTAAAGCTTTACCTAAAGACCAATTTGTTCATATCAGAAGAAAGCTTGGAATGTTTTCTAACTCTAACAAATGATATTTTGATGCTTACCGTACTACGGCGGAAGAGTAATTCTTGATACTTTACTCTTTTTTAGGTTTTCAAAAGGGGGAGAAGTAACATCTTTTGAAGGGGGAGAATTAATGTCTTTGAATCATCATAATTATCCATCAAGTAAGGGGGAGAATGTTTATATTGCATAACATTAGTATCGCATGAAATTTTTGCCCTACATTCATATCATTGTTTAGCGTGCTTCAAAGCCTATAGTAATGTGTTTAAAAGAATAAAAAAGGGGGAGATCGTAAATCTAATTGCCCTCATGACCCAGATGAGAAAATATATTTTGATAATTACAAATCACATTTTAAATATGATAATATATACATTGCATATCTAATTTTACATGAAGATTCACCCAAAGACTCGATAATGCATGGTGAAAAAGCTATCAAGATCAAACTGAAAACCATGATCATTCGAAGACATATCTTTGTGTTATTAGACTATGTTTAGGTTGTAGAATCTCTATTATCATATGATTCAACAAATGTGCATGGCATGGTTTAGTCAATTCAATGTCAAAGTATTTTTCATTGATTTTATCGACCACTCAGTGAATTTTCAATGCTTCATTTGATTCAAAATATGAAGTGTTTAAATCTTATTTTTATCGAGCTTTAAAATGTTGAAAAATATCAAAACTGTTTTAAGTGCCCATCAGGACGCTGATGCATAAATTAGGAAACTAATGTCTCAGCAGCACCCTCCTGTACTTGGTATATCAGGACGCCGATGACACATTAGGATGCTGATAAGGTTTTAGGTTGAAAATGCACTCATCTATCAGGACACTTACGTCTTGAGTAGTGCCCTCATTGATTCAACAAAATAAACTTATCAGGATGCTTACGGTTTAGTAACGTCCTTATGTTAATTTGTTTTTAAAACGGGTCAGCACGTTGATTGTTAAATACTTAAGGACGTTGATAGTGGATATGTTGGAGTCACTTATTTATCAGGACGCTTACGTTCCAGTACGGCCCTCACAAGAACCAAATATGTAACTCATAAGGATGTTGATTGATCAGTAGCGTACTCATCGTTTTTATGGTTTTAAAAGTCTTAAGTAAGTTAGGACGCTTACGTTCAAGTAGCGCCCTCACTTCACAATTCAGTAGGACGCTCGCGTTGTATGAGCGCCCTCAAGGAAAAGAATGACAAAAGTTGGTTTTGCGCCTCAGGACGCTAATCCAACATTGTCATAAAGCTGTCAATTGTACACGTTTTCAGATTACTTTTTAGAACTTTTTGAACCTTTTCAGAATGTTTCAAAACTTTATCAGAACATTTTATTCTCACAAATGATCAAAAGATTCAGGTGTTGTTGCAGTAATTGTATAGACTAAATCAATTTTTTTCGAGAAAAAATGTATCTGTCGATTTGAAATAACTTTGTACGCCAAAACATTATTGAAAAATGTTTAAGTTCAAAGCGCTATTGTTATCTCAATAACAAAAACGAGAAAACTAATAACTTATTCTTCAAATCTTTGAACAGTTTTCACTTGGGCAAATACTCTTGAAAGTTATACTTCTGTTCGCTGCATAAACTCTTGATATTTTGAAATACTTGAAATCTTCTGGATTTGTCGATTTCATTCAATATCTTTTCAAAATCCATTGGAGAAGAAGAAAACTTTTTGAACCTTTCATTTCAGCTACACTTCATCTTATACTTTGTTGAATCCGTGATTACAAAAGGTTCATTCCAAAAGCTTTGTAAGTATTCCTTTGATTATGAGTAAAGGGAATCATATCTCAGTTATTGTTGACTGGTTAGTCACTGAAAATTGTGCAAGTGTTGCTCGATTTGTCAACATTGTTCTAAAGCTTGTGAAGTTGAGAAACGGTTAAGGTTGTTCTCAAGCCTGTGAAGTTAAGAAAGTTTAAACGGTTTGATCTTCACCTGTAAGAAGATCTGTTAGTGTAGTTTGGACAAATCCTACTTGAGGAGATTAGGTAGTGGATGTAAGTGCAGCCAAACTACTATAAATCTTGTGTGCATTGTTAGCTAGTTGCTTTCATTATTGTCATTGAGCTATCTTTGCCATATCTTGCTTAACCTGCTTTCATATTTTTACCGTTTTAAAAGAAAGGTATTAATCTGGTAAGTGTCTAATTTACCACCCCCTCCCTCTCGGACACATTTGACCCAACAGAAACACTTTTAATTGAACGACCAACCCAACAGTAAAATCTAATTCAAAGGTGTCCTTAAAGAGTGATGGTGCAGTGATTAACAAGAAATAACGTAGTTCCTCGAAAGCAAGTTCTCACAGGTGCTTGAAGTGCCAAAGAATTGGGCAAATTGCTTTAGAATGTTCAAATCGAAAAATTGTCTTTGTAGTCGAAGAAGAAATTAATGAAGAAAAAGAAGAAAACTTGCATACTGATTGTAAAGATAAAAAAAAATGATGATGAAGTGATTTATGCTAATCATAGGATGATGCATTATTCAAAGAAATTTGAATGTTGCTCATGAAAAAGAAGAAGATTGGTTGGGCAAAAATGTCTTCCACAATAGATGAACTTCTCATAAAGACGTATGTGATGTGGTTATTGATATTGAAACTTTTGAGAATGTGATATCAACTTTGATGGTCGAAAAAGTGAGTCTCAACACTGATCAATATCTTAATCCATACAAGTTAGTATGGCTTTAAAAGAATAATGAGATAAAGATAAACAACCACTACCTTGTTTCAGTTACTATTGGGAAAAAATATAAAGATGAAGTTTTATGTGATGTGGCTTAAATAGATGCTTGTCATTTACTTCTTGGTTGTCCATGGAGTTATGACAGAAAATCTTTTATGATGGATACAAAAACACTTATTCTTTTGTGAATGATGGATGCAAGATTGTTTTACGCCCTAATAAACTAGTGAATGTTCCCAAACCTTCTAAAGAAGAGGGAAGTAGTTTACTAACTTTATTTGAATGTACAAAGGATGCTAGCTTGGGCAATGAAATGTATGTTCTTGTGGTGATAGAAGATAACCAAGCTGATAATGAACTAGTTTTGACTATAAAGTCCATTCTTAGTGAATTTGCAATGTAGTACCTAAAGAGATCCCATCAGGCCTTCATCCCATGAGGAATTCTACACACCAAATTGATCTAATTCCAACTCATAAACAAAGTTGTGCGTAAACAAGGATGCCCCAAAAAGATACCCAAGATGGGCCCAAACATAACAAAAATAACCAAGGGAATAAAATGAAGAAGATGCCCTCAACCACGACCAAGAGAATTACCTCGGTTGCGGCTGAGAACAATGCCTCGACCATGACCAAGGAACACAATGCCTAGGCCGTAGCCAAGGGATGCCCTACCTCGGCCATAGCCAAGGCCCACCATGCCTTGACCAAGGTTAAGGCACACCATGCCTAGGCCATGGTCGAGGCACATAATGCCTTGATTATGGTCGAGGCGTGCCATGCCTTGGCCAAGGCCTAGACACACCTAGCCTTGGCCATTGCCGAAGCACACTATGTCACACCCCTCTGGCACGCGTGTTAGGCCATACTTGAAGAGTATTCGTCGCCCACAAGGCGGAGTGTGGCAATATGTCATGTACACAAAAACACAAATATCCAAGGGTCGTTTAAGCAAAATGCATATATATATTCGAGAGGTTTTTCCAAAAGATGTTTAAAATATTACATTTCAGAAAGGGGTAAAAAATAGAAGGGCAAGAAGACTATGGCCCTAAGAAAAAGAAGAACAAAAAGGAACAAGGTGGACTCCATCGCCTTTAGTAGGGACCTGCTGGAAGAACAAAAATATAAGTCCCTAAATGCGAGAGGGTTGGTAGTCGCCCCCTGAAAATGTCCATTCTAACCTATCTTAGATCCCTGGAAAGATTAGCAACGGGGTGAGCACATAGCTCAGTGGATCAAGCATGTTAACATAGCTTATTTAAACAATAATAAGTACAGAACAATAATCATCAAGCAAGTTACACCACAACAAATACAATCAAGTATCCAGTGGTGACAACCCGACCTTATCGGCCAGAGCACACAACACCTGGAAAAACCATAAGTCAAGTGTCCAGATAATAAAGAGCAGTAACTAAGAGATTTCATGAGGTCTAGTGCTTTAAGCAGAAATTACAAGACCATATGGGCCAGAACGCACAACACCTGGAAAATCCCATCAGTTTCCATTGTTCCATGTGTATAATAGTTCATGTTGCATGATGTGTGCATGAATTAGTAAAGCATGGTAACATCATAAATGAATAATGCAATGTAATCATCATTGTAAAGATAAGATACGTAAAACCTAGGCTTTCATCCCCACCTTTGGAAGTATGAAGGCGTAGCAATAGTGTCTCTGGGATTACAAAAATCTGAGAAAAGCAAGAGGGAGAAAGAGAATTAGGGGTTTGAACCAAGGGTCCTCCTCTCTATTTATAGAAATGGGCCCTAGTAGGGGGAGTCCCCCACAGTGGGGACGTCCCACGCGGTTGGGACGTTCCCCTCTTGGGGATTTACCACTGGTGTTCCATTATACCGCAGGAATTGTTCACATTGTTCCATTGAGCAATGATAGTTGCAGTGAAAAGAAAAACTAAAAAAATCTCGCCTTTTTTTTACACACCACGCCTTGACAATGGTTGAGGGAAACCAAGCCTCAACCCCGCCTTAGCCATGGCCGAGGCAAGGCACCTCAACCATGATCAAAACACGTTAAGCCACAAATGCGGGCCTGCCTTTAGTCATAACCGAGATTCAATCACGCACGATGTACGTCGCACACCGACTAAAAACAAACTTGATCATGATTACACGTATCTCGAGACACTGGATGACTCATATATCCCTATAAGGAAAGAACTTAAATGTTATCCCTATAAGGAAAGAACTTAAATGCTATCTTGTAATCAATAATTGCCATAAATGTAAAGGGTCCACCTTGGACTATAAAAGGACCATCATTTTTCAAAAAAGGGGTATCCTCTGAATTCCACCTCTTTATACTTATTATTCTCTCCCATAAAGACAATCTTAAGCATCGGAGTGTCTTCGGTGGCACCCCCCAGTGCCACCTTTGGTTTGCAGGGTACTCGTGAGGTTTAGTGAGATGAAGTTGATTGCAAGACGAAGAAAAAATTAGAACCAAGACAGAAAAAGGAAGACATTTGTACCTGCTTGTCCACATAAGTTTTCATTATAAGCGAAGAATATGCATATTGTGGCCCTCCTAGTCCCCTGTCGAGGAAGCCTTTGTAACACCCCACATCTATAGTCAAACATAAACATTAACTTGTACGTATCGTCAGATGTATTTATATGCGTACACATATGTAAATGGCCTTAGAATACGATGTTTGTGTGTATCTTAGTGTCGTAGGAACCCGTGTAGCACCCATACCTTTAAATGACGTCATTTTGACCCATAGTGTACCTGCATACATATGTGTATACGTGTTTGATGCTCGAAGCGCGTAGGATCAAGTGTATTTGCATGATCTTAGGTCATAGAGAGTGCGCATGAATTTTTGGAACCATCGGAGACCCATTCGACGTCGAAACATGTCGAAAATGGTGTTTTGGATTCAGTGGAGCTCGGTCCATGGAGGAAGAAATTTTTGTCACCGATTGCATCAATGACATGATCTCCTAGATCCGTGGTTCGATTGAGCTAAAATTGTTTTGGCTTATTCTTATCTGATTGGTCTTTATTATGAACGGTGAAGATCTTGATCGGAGTTATCTACTATGAGTTATAAGACTCCAAACACTGTTTTTCAGATTTACGAATTTTCTTCTGCAGGTTTGTTCAAACGGACTGAACTCGCAATCCCACCGTTCGATTGAGCTGGTATTTTACTAGAATGATGGTAACTAAATCATAAAACTTCTGAACGGTTACGATGATAAATTTATGAGTAGTTTGCAGGAAATTAATTATCTAAGTGCAAGTAATTGCAGCAGGAAACTGTTCTTTTTATTTAAGTGTATTTTTTTCATGTAGGCCCAAAATACTTCTATAAAAGTCACTCTGGACGTGGGTTGCTCATTTTTACATTTTGAAGAAGGGGAAGGGAGCCAGGAGAAGGGGAAAAGAAGAGGAGAAGAGAAAGGAGAGAGGAGGCTTGGATTTTGGTGCTCTCATGCCCAAAATCCATCCAAGGTATATCATTTTCTTCATTCTATCTCTTTCATGTGTGTTTGCAAGCTTAATTTTGACCTAGGTTTGTATGAATCCCAGAATTTAAGGGAGTGCTGGAAAACCAATATTGGAATTTGGTCTTGAATTTGAGATATGTTAATCTAGAGGATTTTGGGAGTCCATAAATGGTGAAACCCCCAATTTCTAACAAGAAATTGAAGGGGTTATATGGATTTGACCTAAACTAGGATTTTGGACTTAGCATTTCCTATTCAATTTGCATGTGATTTATGTGGATTAGATGGGTAAATGTGGATGTATGGCACTCCAAATTACTGATTTTGATTAGTGGATATCCTATGGTAGAGTAATTTTGACTTAGGCTTTGTAATTTGGCAATTTTTCATGTGATTTGGGGATTTGCATGTGATTTGGGGCTTTTTGCCCAAATTGGGGCTTTTGACCTAAATCAAGTCAATTGATAAAATTGACTTGGGGATTTGTTTAATTGGACCCAAATTGAGTAGAATCATGGGTTTAGAATGTTTGAACCTATGTTAAATTGGTATGACTTAGTTCACTTTGACTTTATGTTTTGTATTGGCCTAAATTGGGAATTTTAACCAAGACTTAGTCAATTGATGAAATTGACTTGATGTATAGTCTAATTGACCCTAATTATGATTGAATATCATGTATATTGGTGGTTGGATCATGGGATCAACCTATTACATTCAATTTGGGTCAATCTTGGTTTAATTTGAGTTTAAATGATCAAATTGGGTAATATGGAATTTGGCTCAAGGGGGGGTAGCCAATTTAGAATCTAATTGACTTTTGATTCGGGATTAAGCATGGGTTTTTGGCACACTTATAGGCTGATTTTCAGTTTGTGTAAACCATGTTATTTTCAAGTTTTTGTGATTGATCTAGAACCCATATAGTTCATTGGAGAGTTGTGGTGATTGGATTGGAATTGGATTGGCTAGACTTAACCAATCAAGTGTGAGTGTTCTTTTACTTTTGGATTACTTATTTGTGGTATTGAAGTGTAAAAATGTTTTAAATGCTTATGTATTATGGTATGCATGTTTTAATATTCCGTGAAATATATTTAAGCATAGTCAGTGGGATGGCAATTTGGGTTTAGGCTCCTAGTTGGGGTTTCCTTTTTGGGAATTCTCGTAAGTCTAGCGGCGATCCCAGTTGTGTACCTGGCAGAGGGTTTTATGGCTTGTGTATAGGTAAGTTAGCTTAGGCTAATCCTACGTGTTGCACAACCCCAAAAATCCTATTAGAATACGAGTATTGTGTGTGTGTTCAGGTGTTGTGTGTCGCGCACCAGCCCTTTGATCCTCGTACTCGAGAGGTGTTAGGATTGCATGTGCATGATTACAAATGATATGCATTGTCTAACGTATGACATAATGCATTTATGTTAGGATGTATGTAATCTTATTTCATCATCATGATTTTGCCATGTTTTTATAAATGAACGTATATGCCACTTGTAAATGACATTCACTGAGCTTACTGTAGCTCACACCTCACCCTTTTCTTTCAGGATCTGATAGAAAGGGGAAAGGAAAAGCTTGACTGCAGAGCGTCCCTTGATTTTTATTGATGTAGGTGTTGTACATTTATTTTTGTATTTTGATATTGTGTACATGATAACACCTAGTATTTGTATATTTAACACATAAATGGGATGTGTTGGGTTGTATTATTTTGTGGACTTTGGAATTTTGTATTTGGTATTTTGGAGATGTAATATTTTAAATATTGTTGATGATTATGTTAGATGGATGCCTTATAGGATTGTGTTTTATTAGGATTCGTGTTATATTAGGCTGATTGGACGCCGGGTATGCCGATGGAGGGTACACCCGGGGGTTCTGTGCCGGTTATGACGTCACGTATAGTGGGTCGGGACAACCCGAGACCCTAGACATAACACTTACGGTGTGAAACTTAGGAAAAATTGAAGTCTGGACACTAGGAGCGCGCTCCTATGGGGATAAACGCGCTCTAGTGTTAACATTCAGAAAGCTAAGTTTCTGGGTTTGTAGTGGCAGCATGGTCCTGATGATGTTAGACATAAATTAACTCTCTAGAATTGTAAAGAAGTGCCTTCCTAATAGGGAGAAGGGCGTTCCTTACGAGTGACAAAGACAAGGTCTCTTTCTGTGCAAGGAGGAGTGCGCCCCTGATCAGGAAAAGTGCGTTCTTGGGCCACCTGACAAGCATTTTTAGTGTGGTCGGTGTGATGGTTTGCCCACCGATATAAAAGGTTTCTCGCTCTTTTTGGCTCATTTTGAGTTGGTTTCTTCCAGAGAAGAAAAAGGAAATGAAGGGAAGAGGAAACAGAGGTTCGGGTTTGGGTGATTAAAGCCAAGGTAAGCCTTTTTGCTTTGAAACTTATAGATTTTTACTCTTTTCCTATACTTGATCATAATATATGTATTAGGATGGATTTGGTGGATGGTTGCATGAAATTGGGGATTCTTATGTGCGCCAATTTCGTGGATTTTGAGGGTAAAATATATTTCCAAATGAATTATTGATGAATAATGAATTTAGAGCATGCTAAATTGACAAAAAAGTGATGGTGTATTGTGGGTATGCCAAACCTAGGTACTATTGAAACAAATGAGGGATTAGGAAGGGATTAAGTAATATTTTTGTGTGGATTATTGTGGGATTTTGATTTAATACTATTTCATTATGTTAATTACAGATAATACATTGTGAAATTGCTGGGTATTTGTGATTTTTGTCATGAATTAGCAACATTCCTATTGGGGAAATTAACTAGGAATTAGACTCGCATGAGTGGCTGATCAGCACTCATGGTCATTGGTGTTGTCCTAGTTGGGAATGGAATCCCATGAATGGTTACTTGATGATGAGTAGGTAGAGGGCTAGGTGCTACCCTCATAGATTCATAATGAGGGGTAAGTCTCGCTCTAATACTTGGATGATGGATGATGTTTGCATGGTTTTTCACTAGGCTTGCATTAATTTGAATCAGGATGATCGTGATAAAATGTATCTTGTTCATGTATTCATATTTTCTTACCTACTCACACATGATGTTTATACAATTTTAAATGCCATATTTTAGTATTGATGCATACTTAATGCCACAGGTAGAATATTCACTGAGCTTGATGGAGCTCACCCAAACTCTCAATCTTTTTTTAGGACAAGAAAGTAAGGGCAAAGGAAAGGTTAAGAAGGAGTGATTCCTGATGTTACTGATGTACGTGAGAATTGAGATGTTTGGATAGACTTTTGTGTTTTTGTATTTATGTCCATGTATAACACTACTTATTGTATGTTAAAACGTAGATATGCAGACATGTATAAGAGGAAAACTTGTTAGTGATATTTAAATGGAAAATGATGAATAGGATGGTTTGATATATGATATGTATGAATGAAATGATATGGGATTATACAGGTTATGTGTCAGGTTAAGGCTAACAAGGTGTCATGTGTGTCAGGAGTTGATATGTGTGATACTTTGTGCCGATTGTGACGTCACCCTATGAAGGGGGTTGCGACAATGTTGGTATTAGAGCCTAGGTTTAAAATCCTTAAAAAGATAAAATCTTTATGATATTATGTTTGTTTGTAGGGGTATATGTATGGCCAGTACTATTATGTTAGGTTTGATCCAATTATGCTAGTTTGATTGATAACTGTCTATATCTGGGAATTTCAAATTTGAAGGAGATAACCATCAAGCTAGATATAATGGAAAATATAGATCAGGAAAGGATCAAGAAATTAGAAGAATTGATGGTTGCTCAGCAACAAAAAAATGCACAGCTTATGGAGCTCGTGAAAAAGCAACAGAAGGACAGGCAGAAGCCCGAAACACCAATGGTCCCTGATGTTGGTGTTAGTAGTGTTGGTGCACCTGTAGAAAGGCATGAAGCTGAGGAAGAAACACCGATGCGTCATGTTAGAGAAGATCCTGTATGAGGAAGTAAACAAGGCCTCTACGGGGCGAGATCCTCATGTGTTTGCAGGCAATCTAGTTCTGGAGCTAGTAGAGAATTGGTTCCTGAGGATAGAGATGATATTTGATGATATGCAGGCCGAGAGACACAGGCAGCGGGAAGACCTCTTAGTCAAAGAACTTTCGTGAAACTGCCATGGCTGCACCTGAAGGGATCAACCAGTAGGCAAAACTGGCTTCCTATCCCAAGGATAAAGTCATAGGCTGCTTCTTCCACTCCTTGCCATTCCATTACCTGCTACAAATGTGGTATAAGAGGCCACTAGATGAGTCGTTGTCCCTTCTAGCCAGTACAGAACACTTCGACAACCCCCTATACTGCTACACCTTTTGGTACACAGGAGCAGGCCAAAATAGTGATTAAGCCAGACCCATACACCAACAAGACATTAATTGTAGGTACGATCAGTATCTGTGATGTGATGATGTATATCTTAATTGATGTTTGATATACTTTGTCATTTATTGCTGGTAGTATGGTAGATAGACTGCACTTGACTTCTGTTAAGACTAGTACACCTTTGATATTGAGTACAGCAGTAGGAGAAAGAATCTACCCTAACATGGTATGTCAGAATTGTGTGGTTAAATATGAGGGACGTAAGATGATCGTTGACCTTAGGGTACTAGAGTTCCTAGAGTTTGATGTTATCCTGGGTATGGATTGGTTGGCTGCCTATCATGCCCATGTTGATTGTTTTTCCAAGAGGGTCATATTCCAAATACCCGAGAAACCATCATTTGTTTATAAGGGGATAACTACCTCTAAGCCTCTTACTAGGGGTAGGATGGCCACAAATGAGGAGACAAAGATATTGGCTTATATCACGCTTATGGGGGATAAGGAATAGGGTATTTAGTTATCAGAAATCCCCATAGTATGTGCGGACCCGGATGTGTTTCCTAATGATCTACCTGGATTGCCACCTAGGAGGGAGATATATTTTATTATAGAATTGATGCCTAGTACCAAGCCTATCTCGATCCCACCGTATAGAATGGCACCAAATGAGTTGTAGGGACTCAAGTGCAACTAGATGAGTTGATGGAGAAAGGGTTTATTGCCCTGAGTATGTCACCCTGGGGAGCACCTATTCTGTTTGTGAAGGAGAAAGACAAGTAGAGTGTACGACTATGTATAGATTACCACCAGCTGAATAGAGTGACAGTGAAAAATAAGTATCCTCTACCACAGATAGATGATCTTTTTGATCAGTTGAAGGGGTTATGTTCTTTTCTATGATCGATTTGCGATCTGGGTACCATCAGAGTAGGATCCGAGAAGTGGATGTGCCTAAAACTGCTTTTAAGACAAGATATGGACACTATGAGTTTTTGGTAATGTCTTTCGGTTTAACCAATGCACCAACCATGTTCATGGGTTTGATGCAGAGGATGTTCAAGTAATATCTTGACCAGTTTATTATAGTTTTCATTGATGACATTCTCATTTATTCTAAGACTCGAGAAGAGCATGAGCAACACCTCAGGTTTACACTGTAGACACTGAGAGGGCATAGGTTGTATGCCAAGCTTAGTAAGTGTGAGTTTTGGATAATGAGGTGCAATTTTTGGGTCATGTGGTTAGTGCAGATGGGATATCTATTGATTCTGCCAAAGTGAGGCTATCATCAATTGGCCAAGACCGACCACAATGACAAAAATTCGAAGTTTTCTAGGTTTAGCTGGATACTATAGAAAGCTTGTGGAAGGTTTCTCAAATTGACTACTTCACTTACTAAGCTGACTCAGAAAAATGTGGTTTTTGTGTTGACCATTGCATGTGAGGAGGTTTTCATAGATCTGAAGATAAAGTTGACTATTGCTCTAGTATTGGTATTTCCAGAGCCTGAGAAGGAGTTGGTGATCTATACAAATACATTTCACTTAGGTCTGGGTTGTGTGTTTGTGCAGGAGGGTAGAGTGATAGATTATGCATCTAGACAGTTGAAGGTGCTTGAGAAGAACTACCCTATGCATGATTTGGAGCTGGCTGCAGTCGTTTTTACTTTTAAATTGTAGAGGCACTATCTCTATGTGGAGTTCACACTATATTCAGACCATAAAAGTCTGAAGTATTTGTTTGATCAGAAAGAACTGAATATTAGGCAAAGAAGATGGTTAGAATTCATGAAGGATTATGACTTCCCATTGGAGTATCATCCTTGGAAAGCTAATGTGGTTACCAATGCATTGAGCAGGAAATGGGTTGAGAATGGTGTGGTTGCATGCTAGATGGCCCACGAGTGGCGGTTGCTTAAGAGAGTGACAGTTATGAGTGTACTCTCTATTGCGCCACTGATCGTAAATATTTTGGTTCGCAAGTGCACGAATTATCAAGTTATAATATACTGAGGTGAGTCAGGTTATCGTCCTCAGGGAAAGTTAATTTTACTAATATAAATGCCCAAAACTACTATGATTTTAATTTTATCTAGGTAATCAAAAGGGGATGATTTAATTGTTGAAACTAAAACGAACAAAATTAAAGTAAATCAATGAATAAAAGTTCTAGAGTAATGATATCACTATGTTGTCTACTATGGGTTTCAAAAAGGTTGTGTTATTAAATTAATTAACAGAATTATAAATCATGAATTCTAACCCATCCAAACCCCTCTCTCGAATGTAGTTTGAATATCTACCCTTAAAATACTAATTCCCTCTCTCGAGTGTAAACCAGTAAATTAAGAATGCATTAAAATCTATAATTCATTTTGGATGATTTTAAAGGATTTCGTAGGTCTCTCGACTCAATACTACTAACCTAGGTCACAATGTTCATTTTTCAATTCAATAACACCTTTTTCGAGTGTAAGAAATTGAATCTAAAGTTATTTAAATAGTGGCCAACAATTTAAAGGCATTAAGTATAGAAAAGTGTAAATAAACCCCATAAATTAATTAAAAACACATAAACAATGATAATCAACCCATAGAATCCAACATAGCTCAATCAAAACTCTAGATTAAGAATTTAGCTCATGTTCAAAGTCATGGATACAAGATGAAAAAGATACAAAAATATGGAAGAAAACATTACAAAGCACAAAGATTAGGAGAACCAGGTTAGAAACCCCCCTTCAATGGTAGTTTAATCCTCTTCCTCCTCTTGGATTTTTCAAGCTTCCAAGCTTTTTCCTCTTCTTTTCTTGCCTCTTTTTCCACACCCTAACCCTAATTCCAATATCTCCTCTCAATACTTTAAACCCTAAACACGAGTTATACACTTAAGGATCAAAAGACCAAAATGGGCATAGAAATTTGCTAAAAACAAAAAATCCTGCACATTTGTGCAACCCGGTGCCGCGACGCCCACTCTCGGATATCCGCCACCTCCATTCTGCATCTGGGTGGGAGCTTGTGGACTTAGCCGATTTTCTCCACTTTTTGCACACTTCTTGCACATGTTCTTGACTTCTTTTGAACCCCATTTGAACCTTGTTTCAACCCACTTTTAAGTTCTTTATTTACTTACAAAACAAAGTATAAACAATTGTAAATTCTATGCAATTAATAGAAGTATTAACTATAATGAAATGTACTCATAACATATGACTTCTATGATATTAACATGTATCAAAAGGTCATTTATTCATGATAAAAACTGATTAAAACCTAAGATAAAGCCTAAATGCATCTAAAACAACTAAGTATACTAATCATGCAAAAACACCTAAAAATCTAACAAATTAACATGCAAACTAACTACTAAAAACTCAACTTATCACTCACCCTCTCACTTCCATTTCAAGTCCTTCAGATAAAGGCAAAGGCTTTGTGTTTGCTTAAGGACCTAGCCACTGTAGAGTTAGGACCTCCTTCATGTGAGTAGGAAAGATTTTGTGCTTTTGTGGATGTCCTGTAGTTACATGTATATGATTTTTGTATATTTTGGTGCATATGTAATTTATAACACATGGTTAACTTAGAAGGTGAGGATGTCTGTCTATTTTTATATTGGTAATGGCCATGAGGCCTTGGACTTTTGATCATGAGTCTGGGTATGTTGACCCTAGACAATATTGGTTTATTTTGGAGTTGATGGTTGATTATCATGTGCTTCCTTTGGATATTATTATTATTGTCTTAGTTTATGTGGATGTGCATGGTTGATTTCAAAACTTTATAGTTCATCAGGTTGATGTGAAAAAATGGTACTCTATGGAGAGTCCGGTTGAGGCTTGTAGGGTCTCAACCATCCCAATGGATGATGTGGGTATGTTGACACTTAAAAAGATTAGGAATTTAAATATTTCGAAAAACCTTTCAAATTTGTCGATCAAAATATGCAATTAAGTAGAACTTGCCGAGAGTAATTTGATCGATAGATTTACATTCTAAGTACTGAACACTTGAAGCTTTGATCATTGGCATTCAATGGACTTGTAAGCTCTTCACTTTGATCTTGAATCTTGATAAATCTGAAACACTTAACAAGATCATTAGATATACAAGCATGAGTAGTTTGGAATCATCAAAACATTCTCATCTTGGAGTTCCTTGAGATAACAGAGGACAAATGCACTCATTGTCCATTCCAAGCTGGAAATGGGGACATATTACCATGGATTTTATCACGGGATTGCCTAGATCTCAGGGTAGATACGATGCCATCTGGGTTATGGTTGACAGATTGACGATGTCTGCACATTTCCTTCCAATGAACACCGAAGACTTTGTGGACGAGAAAGAGCAAATTATAAATACATGAGATTGCATGGGGTTCCGTTCTCGGTTTTGTCAGATCGAGATCTAAGATTTACGTTTAGATTCTGGCATTCGGTGCAGACTCAATTTGGGACCCATCCCGGTCTCTGTACAACGTATCATTATTGGACAGATGGGCAGACTAAGAGAGTGATACAGATGCTAGAGGATATGCACAAGTCTTGCATTTTAGAGTTTGGCGGGAGTTGGTGCGAGTATCTTCATTTGTGTCAGTTTACTTACAATAATTGTTACCAGGTAAGTATTGGTATGGCACCCTTCGAGGCTCTATATGGCAGATTTTGCAGATCTCCGACTTGCTAGTTTGAAGTTGGGGAGTCACAGTTACTGGGATCAGCTGTTATTATGGATCACATAGAGAACATTAAGTAGATCAGACAGAAATTGAAGAGCCAAGATCGTCAGAAAAGTTATTTCGACAACAGGCATAAGCCTTTAGAGTTTACAATGGGTGACCCGGTCTTGTTGAAGGTCTCGCCACTGAAGGGCCAAAATAGATTTCGGGCCAAAACAAAATTATTATTCTAATTCCTTTAACCTTATTTATTCCATAAGGTTATTATAGGTTAATATTCATATTGATATTATTAATTGATTACTATCATTACCTTGACTATACTAATAACACCTAATCACACATCACAATGCAATATAAATAATCCAAAGACATAGTCAAGTAATATTATATCGTAATATGTGGTTTAAGTCTAGTTTAATAACCAGCGTTAATTTGTAACCGAAACCTGGGGTATGCAACTTTCAATCTTTTCAGGACAAGACTACAAGGGCAAATGAAAAGCTAAGGAGGAGTAATTCCTGTCGTTACTAATGTACATGAAAATTGATATGTTTGGATAAACTTTTGTATTTTTGAATTTATGTACATGTATAACACTACTTATTGTATGTTAAAATGTAGATGTGCAGACATGTATAAGAGGAAAACTTGTTGTGGTATTTAAATGGAAAATGATGAATAGGATGGTTTGATATATGATATGTATGGATGAAATGATATGAAATTATACAGGTTATGTGTCAGGTTAAGGCTAACACAAAACTTGTGTTTCAAGAGTTGACACATGTAATACTTTGTGATAGTTGTAACGTTACCCTACAAAGGGGGTCGCAATAGCCTTCCTCGCTGTACAGGTACATAGGCCACAGTTTTTACTCTCGACCCCTTGGTCCCCAAGTACCCTTTGCAGGTCAAGGTTGAGACTAACATATAAGGACGAGTCATAATCAAGGAGTAATGATCACTTTGTTTGTCATCAAAGAACTTCATCCCCCATCTCCAACGGGTGTGATTTTTTGCTAAAACATTTGGCATTGTCTATGGGGAGCGATTAATTAAGTGGCTCTACCAAAATGAACCTATCAAACAAAAGAAACCAAGTGTGAGGTTGTCGATAAATGCATAATGGGAAGAACGAAACTTCCAATCATTGACAAGATCCTAAACACCCTACTCATGGAAAAGATAAAATTTATACCAAAGGAGTTGTATGATACGAAAAAAGACTCTGTAAGTGGTCTTATGAAGTACAAGTTTTGGATGAAGCTGCAAGTTGTATCTAACAACGAATTCCGCCTAACTTTCCAGCATATTTTGACTGAAGCCACCCTGAGTTGGTTCGAAGGGCTACAACCCAAATTTATCCACTCTCTCGAACAAATCGGTCGATCCTTCGTTAGCCAATTTGTGGGGATCAAGGAAGCTGTCCTCACACCTTTGCTTGACAATGTAGAAGAAGGATGAACCACTAAAAGAATACATTTCGTGTTGCGCACACTCAACATTTAGGTAGAGGGATATTTGGATGGTGTCGTACTCACTGCTACAAAGCTCTGGTGGTTAATTGCCAAAAACCCTAAAATAAATGGCGAAGAGCTGCTCGTAAAAAAAAAAGTACATGAATGCAAAAATATAGAGTGCTGCAAGAAGAAATGTCCAAGGAAAAGACATGGTATCAACCAAGAAAGAAAAAGACACAAACATAAAACAAGGAGAGAAGTTGTGGCACATGTATGACCGAACACCTTTAGTCAACACTCGACGCAAGACATTACATGTCAACAGACAAGAGGTTCATGTAATGATCATTTCCAATAACTCATCGATCTGTGCTCCAAGCAATGTATGAAATAGCAATACGAATTGGTGCTCAAAACTTTTCTCTCGCAATCAGCCTTCTTTAAAGTTATTCGAAGCTGTTTAGAAAGATAAGTATTTTATATCGCTAATCAAAGTATCAAACTCTAAATTAACACTTTCGATGCTGCGATACATGACAATCAGTATGTGTGGTAATTTTTAGAAAAAAATATTTGCTAAGTCTTGAAGGAATGGAAAAACCAACTAGTCAAAGTATCCACCTACAACAAAGAAGCAAAAAAGTAGCTTCGCTACCTCAATGCCTACACACCCAAGCTAATAACATGAACCTCGATCCTCCTCGAGTTACGTGCTCCTTATGGTTGAGCTATGCTCTCTAGAAGGCTACGACAAACCATGCGCTATACAACCCAAAGTAGCAAAAGGCTAAGGCCAGTCGTGCGCCATGCACCCAAAGTGGCAAAGGCTACGACCAATAAAAGGCTACGGTCAACTTTGCACTACACACCCCCTTGTAGAAAAAAGGCTATGGTCAATCGTACGCCACACACCTAAACTAGCAAAGGCTACGGCTGACCGTGCGTTACACACCAAAGGGTGAAAAGGTTGCAGCCAATCGTGTGCTACACACCCCAAAGGAGCAAAAGGTTAATACCAGTCGTGTACCACACACCTAAAGAGGTAAAAGCTACAACCAATCGTATACTACGAACCCCAAAGTAGCAAAAGGCTTTAGCAAACTGTGCACCACACAACCAAAGTGGCAAAACGCTATGACCAACCGTGTGCTACACACCCCAAAGTAGCAAAAGGATATAGCCAATCGTGAGCCACACACCCAAAGTGGCTAAAGGTTACGACCCATAATGCGCTACACACTCTAAAGTAGCAAAATGCTATGACCAATCGTGGGCCACACACCTAAAATGGCAAAACATTATGACCAGTCGTGCCCTAGACACGACAAAGTAGCAAAAGGATATGGCCAATTGTGTGTCACCCACCCAAAGTGGTAAAAAGCCATAGCCTACACCCCCCCAAATAAGCAAAAGGCAACAACCACTTAAAGGCTACGACTGATCATCCTCAAAAGGTTATGACCACTTAAAATGAAAGGCTACGACCGGTCATCTTCAAAAGGTTACAATGGCTTATAAACAAATAGCTAGAATCGATCGTCCTCAAAAGGCCACAACCAATTATTAAAGCTACAACGAATCAGTAAGGCTACATACTCCAAAACAACAAAAGGTTACAAGTCACAATGCATCATGCCCAGAGAACACCAAAAGTTTAGAGTTTGTAACAAATGATCCTTTAAAATGAATTAATATCGACGTGACGCCAAGTAAGAAAACACCTTATGACAAACATACAACTTTATATAGCAAGTGGGCCAACCAAACAACAAATCCTAAATTAAGCAAGGTCGGTGTAGCCTTGACAATCACTCTTTCAACACAAATCTAAAGTAACATCAAAACAAGGACACTTTACCAATGTAGATCCCCTTTAGTTTAGAAGGTTAGTAAAGGGTGAAGCCTAAACAGTGAGTTTATTCCAAAAACAAAAGAAAACACCTTGCAAAGATCTCAAAAAACCTCAAAGAATCATAACCTTAGTCCACAAATCGAGAAAGACTACCTTATTCATTATAAAAAAACAAAAACGATACACATTCGACAAACATCGTAAGATCATATACTAATAATAAATTGGATGTCAAGACATTGACATCTGCCAGTGTGACAGGGGGCTTATTTATTCACAAATGTAGGCATAAAGATAGAAGTTCATAGAAGAAGTCAAATCTTAAACTTTGAGTATTCTATCAAACCAAAGGAAAACCCCCTTTATCGACATCAACTCACCACGAAGAAACAAGACTAAAGTCCATAACTTGTTTCCACTCGACTTACAAAACGATAAACTAGATTGTTTCCATAACTTGTTTCCACTGTACCAAGCAACATTTATGGCAAGAAAATGAAGATAGTTGCAAACAACTACAAACTTAACGCTATACAAGCGTAAAACCAACTTTGGAAACAACCTAGTTTAGGATGTTTAAAGCATTAACATCCAATATCAAATGGGCTAGGGCCTCAAAGCAAATGGCACACCAAATAAGTTTGACAAGACATGCTAGGCCAACATGAAAGCTGGTTTCAAAAAACTAGGTCATAAAAGAAACAAGGACCCGCCCCCCCCAAGCACCTTGAAAGCTCAATTTTATCTTACACATTCTGGTTTGAAGCTTAACAACATACTTTTTTGTCTTTCGCTTAGGTCTAACAAGGTCATATGATATTGCTCCAAAAATCCTTAACCAAGGAAAGTAACATTCCTAGAACTACCATAAGAGAATCACCCTACAAGGACATTTTTCAAACGTCCTCGAAGCGATTTTAGGACGTTTTTCAAACGTCCTCGAAGCGATTTTAGGACATTTTTGCAAACGTCCTTGAATTCGACGTCATAATTGCAAAACCTTTTTAGGATGTTTTTTGTGACGTTTGTAAAACATCCTTACACACGTATTAAGAACGTTTTGCAAATGTCCTCATTGTGAGATATTATGAAATTCTTTTCCTATTAGGACGTTTGTACAATGTCCGTAATACATGTATGAACAAACGTCCTTACTACATGTATTAAGGACGTTTCACAAATGTCCTTAATAAAATATTAGTACGTTTTGCAAACGTCCTTGTTACATTTATTCAGGACGTTTAGAAAACATCCTTGATACATTTATTAAGGATGTTTTAAAAATATCCTTAATTGTGTGAGGACTTTTTGCAAACGTCCTAATACATGAATAATTTCATAACCTCCAACAATAAGGATGTTTTCATAAAAGTCGGGTCATTATTTCAATTTACTAAACCTTATTTATTATATAAGGTTATTATTCCCATTTAATTATTCTTAGTTATCAAATAAAGTTTTTAATCCAATCTTATCAACCTTATTTATTAACTAAGGCTATTTTCTCAATAAAACTAACCTTATTTATTACGAAGGTTATTTCCTCATATTAACCTTAATTATCTACTAAGGTTATTATTCTCAATTTTCTTAATTAACCTTATTTATATTATAAGGTTATCATCTTGATATAATTAACCCTATCTATCAAATAAGGGTATTATCTAAAATTACCTTATTTATCCTATATGGTAATTAATCCAATTTTATTTACCTTATTTATTCTATAGGGTAATTAATCCAACTTAACTTACCTTACTTATATAACAAGGTTAGTTTTCTATTTAATTAATATACTCAACCTTCTAATAAGGTAATTTTCTCAAATTACCTTATTAACCTTATTTACCTTATAAGGTTAGTATCATATAAATACATTAACCTTATTTTTCCTTATAACAAGATTACTTTTCTAATTATAATATATGATTATTATCTTTATTCGATTAGCCTTATTTTTTCATAAAATTATTATTCTAATTCCTTTAACCTTATTTATTCTATAAGGTTATTATAGGTTAATATACATATTGATATTATTAATTGATTACTATCATTACCTTGACTATACTAATAACACCTAATCACACATCACAATGCAATATATATAATCCAAAGACATAGTCAAATAATATTATATTGTAATATGTGGTTTAAGTCTAGTTTATTAACTAGCGTTAATTTGTAACCGAAACCTGGGGTATGAAACTTTCAATCTTTTCAGGACAAGACTACAAGGGCAAATGAAAGGCTAAGGAGGAGTGATTCCTGTCGTTACTGATGTATGTGAGAATTGAGATGGTTGGATAAACTTTTGTATTTTTGTATTTATGTACATGTATAACACTACTATTGTATGTTAAAATGTAGATGTGCAGACATGTATAAGAGGAAAACTTGTTCTGGTATTTAAATGGAAAATGATGAATAGGATGGTTTGATATATGATATGTATGGATGAAATGATATGATTATATACAGGTTATGTGTCAGGTTAAGGTTGACACATAACTTGTGTTTCAGGAGTTGACACATGTGATACTTTGTGTCAGTTGTGACGTCACCCTACGAAGGGGGCCGCAATAGGCTTCCTCGTTTTACAGGTAAATAGGCCAAAGTTTTCACTCTTGACCCCTTCCTCCCCAAGTACCCTTTGCAGGTCAAGGTCGAGACTAACATATAAGGACGAGTCATAATCAAGGAGTAATGATCACTTTGTTTGTCGTCAGACAACTTCGTCACCCATATCCGACGGGTGCGATTTTTTGCTAACGTCTAGGGTTGAAGTTAGGTCTTGCATGTCACTTATGTAGTGTACATTGTAGTCCTAAATCACACCCTAGTGTTGGTTTTGATCAAAATATGGCCATTGTGGTTTTATGCTCATTTCTTTGGTCTAACAATGGGGGTTTTGCTTCTCTAAATTTGGGGATGAGCTGGGTTTTGAGTCCTTTGATGAGCATTGATGTATTTCTGGCTAGCTAAGGCTTATTTGACCCAATTTCAGTTTAAAATGCATTGTATTGATATGGATCAATAATGGAATTTGTCTTTCTATTTTTTTTGGGTTGCATGTGATCTAATTAGGTGTTTTATGGCTTGAACGAGCTATAATGGCTGGCACGTAAGTGCAGCCATGTTACAGTTAAGTGTTGGCATGTATTTGGGGCTTAAATCAAGATTTTTTGCATGAGTATGGATTGTTATTGATGGATGAATAAACCTATATTGTATGTAGGGTTTGTTGGTGATCCAAGTGTCCCAACTGTGCTGATTGGAGGCTGAATTGTAGGGTTTAGTGTTGTTGTGCGTAGAAGAGTATTTGGGGCATTCTAGTGCCTTAATTTGGTTGGCTTGGGATTGGCTAGTCCAGCCAATCAACTGTGAGTATTTCTCTGCATTTGGTTTCTATATTTGGCATTTTACTATATGAAATGTTTTGAATTGATATATATATATATATATTGATTTGAGCATAAGCATGATTGGGTTAGCAGTAGGTGTATTTGCTAGCTGAGATTTTAGGAAATCTCTTGTTGCTAGCTTTGTGATCCATAGTTGTGGACCTTGCAGAGGATTTTATGGCTTGCGTAGATAGGATCGCCTAGGCATGGAATGTGTCTTGGGGAGGCTGATCCTATTAGCTTCAGAACCCCAGGAATCCTACTATAATATGAGTATGTCAGGTCAGATCAGGTGGTGGGTGTCGTGAACTCAGGCCCTTGATCGCCCTTACTCAGGAGGTGGATTAGGATGGCATGTTGCATACTTGGAAAATGGAAATGCATTGATAGATTACTGTCATGGATGCATTATATTTCAACATGTATATGGTACTTGTATCTCATCGTGTTATTGAATTGTTTTGATGATCTCATGCCTTATTTGTATAAATGCATATACATTGCCAATTGTGAAAAACATTCACTGAGCATGTTGTTGCTCACACCTCCTTCTTATCATTTTAGGTTCAGATACGAAGGGGAAGGGGCAGGCCTAACTGCGAAGCACTTCCTGTGGTCTTTTGTGATGTAGGTGTAGTTGTTCATGTAGTTTTGTATTTTTTAGACTATGTACATGATAACACCTACTGTAAATATTTAAAACTTAGATGGGTTGTCATTATTTTGGAAGTTTTATTTTTTGATGATGTTTATGATATGGATTATGTTGCTTGAGGATTGGATGTGTTTAGTAGATTGTTTATGTTGAGGCTGAACAGGAAGTCGGGGGTATCGAGGGAGGATATACCCGAGGTTCTGTGCTGGGCATGACGTTATTGGTTGTGGGTCGTGACAAGTTTGGTATCGGAGAGAATGTCTAGGTTTAAAAACCTTAAAAATAATTAAAAACTTATATGATGTTATCTTTGCTTTTGTGGGTATGATTATGGTTATTTAACTTAAGGATAACCTTTTCCTGGTTTGAAATCCTTATATGTTTCCCTGGTTGAAAATTTCAGTAAAAAGGGAAGAACAAGATTTGCCATGGATCCAAAGGCATGCCTTAAACGTATTGAGGCGGTCTTAGAGGCCACTCAGGAGTAATAGGCCCAAATCCTTGAGTTGTTAGGCCGTACAGAGGGTGTTAGGCTACCACCACAGGGTGATGTAACAGTAGCTGCAGAACACAGTAGTGTAAAAGCAGCAGTAGGGGATCAGGCAGGACCAGCTGAGGTCCAATATGTTGTAGAGGGGGAGACTGAGGCTGAGATAGTGGGAGAGAGTTCTAAGAGAGGGGAAGACTTGGACTAGATTCAAGGAGTTGTTCTTTGAACAGTTATATCCACAAGCCGAGAGGGATCAGCGTCGGATCCAATTTTTGCACCTAACCCAAGGCAACATGTCTGTCCAAGAGTATGAGCAAGAGTCCAACAGGCTGGCACTCTTTGCTCCAGAGATGGTGTCTACAGATGAGCTGAGGATGCAGATGATACATAATGGTTTTCGTGATCATATTCGATAGGGTTTGGGAGTAGCTGGCCTGCAAACCTACGCTCAGGCGATGAGGCAGGCCTTGGATTTTGAGACTGCAGAGTCTAACTTTAGGATGAGGTTACCTGCCGCAGCCCAAACACCTGCAGCTCCTTCAGTTCAGACACAACCGTTAGGATTAGAAGTTCAGTTTTATGGTAAGAAGAGTCGGTTTTACAAGAGGTAGAGGTTCAGTAGCATTGGATATGAGGCATTTGTAGGCTCCGTTCCAATGGCAGTAGCACCACCAGATGTATACCAAAGTGTTCAGATTTTGGGCCTACTCCACAACAGAGTATTATCAGTTATGGTGGACAATAGATAGTCGGGAAAGAGTCACAGGCTATTGTTAACCTATGCGGTTTATCACTTAGCTCGTCCCTAAATATACTATGATAAAGTATATTTTGATGATCACAAACAAAGTACTCTTCGGTGCTAAATGTGCGTATATCAAGATTTCATCAAAGCACGTAAGGAAAGCAAAAAGTCAAGGAACTACTGGATCAAGGAACTCAAAGATCACATCCAACGGTCAAATTTGTCTCAACCAAAGAACTTCAACGATCACATCATGATTTCAAGATCACTTCACTCGAACGATTCGATCAAGCTTCAAGACTAAATCTCTCGATCAATGTTCAAGTTATTCAACTCCACGCAAAGCTCTTATTGAAGATCTCATAATGAAGAGTTGGATTTAAAAGTTATGAGAAAAAAGAAATACACAAGGTATTTAAGCTATATCTTTCTTTAATCATTATTGCTCAAAATATTTTTCAAAACCATGCATAAATCATCTACATATGTTTTTCTAATCTGCATGTTTTGATTTCATGTTTTTACGGTATTTCAAATGATCTGATACTATATATTTAATTTCAAATCTACCAATTTTTTATTCGCATTTATTGTATATTTTATCGCAAGTCAAAACTATTTTAAAAGATTCTTTTAGGACGCTAATGAAATAACAGCGCTCCCTTGAACTTTATAAGTCAGGACGTTGATAGTTCATTAGGACAATGATAACGCTCAAGGTTGAATGGAACTGATTTATCAGGACGCTTACTTGTATAGTAGCGGCCTCATTTATTAGTCAACCTTTGAAGTTGTCAGGAAGCTGAGTCAGCATCAACTCACTGAAAGTTATCTTAAGTTCTTCAAAGAATGTTTCTTTGAGGACGCTGATAGTTATAAGTTGAACAATCTATCAGGACGATATCTGGATAGAAGAGGCCTCACCTTTAGGATTCAACTTAGTAACTTTCAGGAGGCTAATTGTCCTTCAGCGTGTTTGTGTCTTATTTAAAATGTTTTTAATCGGTAGGACACTTACATTATTGTAACACCCTCATGATATGTTTTAAAGTATTTTTAACTGGTAGGACACTTACATAATATAGCGCCCTCATGTTTTGATTTATGTTTGACAAGCAGGACGCTTACTCGGATAGTAGCGCCCTTATGCACTTAGTTGTTTTAAAACATAGCAGGACGCTAACCGTGCATTAACGCCCTCAAGGTTAAGTCATTTAAGTGTCAACGTAAGTCAGGACGCTTACAAGTTAGTAGCGCCCTCACTTAAGTATTCAGCAGGACGCTTATACGTAATAAGCGCCCTTAAGGAACAAAACAACATTGTTGATATTATGCATTAGGACACTGATTACGGAATTAAGACGCTAATTCAACAACCATCACTGTTCGATTAAGTAAACTACATCAGTTTACTTTTTCAGAACACACATGTGCACAGAATCCTTTTTAGACTTATGAGAGACCTTCTCTGATACATGAAATAAGTTTTTCTAAAACTTTCTTCTTTCATGAAATCTGAAAAGAACTAGAATGTTAGTGAAAATTACAGTCGCCATTTTCATATAACATTCTAGCCACTGTGTGTAAACGTTCATATTATTTGAACTTCGAATGTCTAACGACTATGTCCCGCTAAGTCTATAAATACCAGCACTTAGGATCAAACAATTTGCCAATCACTTTGTGTTGTGCCAATACTTTTTGAAAGTTAGTCTGTGTCAAAATGAATTTCTTTTTCTAAACTTTCAAAGTATTTTTCACTAATACCTTAAGTATTCAAATGATTTTCATACTAAGCTTATTTTCATTCTATCTTTGAAAATCTATTTGATCTGGTATCAACTCAAATTCTCAGCACTGATTCATATCTGGTATCATTCTTGCTGGAGATAGAATTTGAGAAATAGTTCAAGATATATAGTTGTACTTGATTTCATATCTTAGTACTGTATTGAACTATATCTGTAGTTGGTTACCTACTGATCAGAGAACTAGAAGTTTTCATACTTATATTTTATATCTATTTTGAAAATTGTCTGTGTCTTTGATTTACACTAGTCCTTCGTGTTTTAAGTCAATCTTTATTCGGTATTTATTTATTTTTGAAGAAGCACTGATTTTCATATCATATCATTCATGTTTTTCAAAATTGCACTTGAGCAATACCGAACACTGAATGGTAAAGGACTAACGGTGTATTTCAACTTAGCATTACCTATTTCATATTTCATATCTTTGTAATGCTATGTACTGTGCTTAATTGTAAAGTGTTCTACTATGTTAGAACCAACCAACATCTTAGTGTTGTAATGTTGGTGTGTTTCAGGACTGAAACAACCAGGACAAGTGAATGAAGTTCACTTAATGATTTCAAGATTGAAATCATGTAAGGTTATCTCTGAACTTGTAAAAGAGAACCGATTCGTCCACATCCCGTAAAAGGATGGGTTATCTCTCAGCCTTTAAAAGAGAAATGGTTCATCCTGATCCCGAAAAAGGATAGGTTATCACTTGCCTATAAAAGAAAAACGGTTCATCCTTAGCCCGTAAAAGGATAGGTTTGCCTTTAACCTGTAAAAATGGTAGTTGTAATGATTTGGTTCTCACCCGGAGGAGAATCCCTTAGTGATAAGGTTAAAATCCTAACTGAGGAGGTTAAGTAGTGGACGTAGGAATCCAATTCCAATACACTCATGTAAATCACTAAGTTATTGGAAGATAATTTTAAAATTGACCATCGCACCCAATTCACCCCCCTCATGGGTGGACCAACAGCTGTATCATTGACACCCAAGCGCTGAGACCACTAGTGTGTTATGGATGTGGAGTTCAGGGGCACAAAAGGAATTAGTGTCCTCTGAGGAAGTCCATAGCCTAGACCAGTTTTATGCCAGTAGCTACCAGAGAGCAAGACAGAGTAGTGACACAAGCAGATCCCGAGTTCAGCAAATAGATGATTAAAGGTACGGTCAACATTTTTTATACCATGATGTATGTTTTGATTGATGCTGGCTCTACTCAGTCATTTATTTCTGTTTGTATGGTAGATAGATTGAAATTATCTCCTGTTAGAACTAGTACTCCTTTGATTTTGAGTACGGCAACAGGGAAAAAGATTTACCCGAGCATGGTATGTGTGGGATACATAGTTAGATGCGAGGACCATGAGATGACTGTTGACCTTAGAGTCTCAGAGTTCCTTGAGTTCGATGCCATTTTGGGAATGGATTGGTTGGCAGTGTATCATGCTCATTTTTATTGCTTCGGCAACAGGGTTGTCTTTCACATACCTAGACAACCGGTCTTTGTTTATCAAGGCTCGGTTGCTTCTAGACCACGTACCCAGGGTAGATTAGACATAGATGATGAGGTTGAGGTGATGTCCAGTATGAGGTCAGTGGATGATGTGGAGCAGGGTGTTCAGCTGGTAGACATCCCTGTGGTTTGTGAGTACCCAGAGGTCTTTTCTGATGAATTACCAGGGTTACCACCCAAAAGGGAAGTAGATTTTATCATTAAGCTAATGCCTGGGACAAAACCCATTTCCATTCCACCTTATCGAAAGGCACCAAAAGAGTTGAACAAACTTAGAGTTTAGTTAGATGAGTAGATGAGTTTGGGTTTCATTACCCC
This sequence comes from Paratinospora sagittata, assembly GCA_035771175.1. Classification (NCBI taxonomy): domain Eukaryota; kingdom Viridiplantae; phylum Streptophyta; class Magnoliopsida; order Ranunculales; family Menispermaceae; genus Paratinospora; species Paratinospora sagittata. The sequence goes on along the minus strand of JAYMFD010001916.1, from coordinate 39,327 downwards.
TAGTATGTCACCATGGGGAGTACATGTGTTGTTTGTCAAGAAGAAGGACGGGAGTTTAAGATTGTGCATAGACTACCGTCAGCTGAACAAGGTGACTTTGAAAAACATGTACCCTCTCCCACGGATTGATGACTTGTTTGACCAATTGAATGGGGCCAAGTTCTTTTCGAAGATAGACTTGAGGTCTGAGTACCATCAGTTGAGGATTAAGGATGATGATGTACCAAAGGCTGCTTTTCAGATGAGATATGAACATTACGAGTTTTTAGTAATGCCTTTCGGGTTGACTAATGCATTGACTATGTTCATGGACCTGATGCAGAGAGTGTTCAGACCGTATCTCGACCAATTTGTCATATTTTTCATAGATTATATCCTAGCCTACTCTAAGATTAGGAAGGATCATGAGCAACACCTCAGAGTTACACTACAAACATTGCTGGAGCATAGGCTGTATCCCAAGCTCAGCAAGTATGATTTCTAGATGACCGAGGTGAGGTTCTTGGGTCATGTGGTTAGTGTAGAAGGTATCTCAGTTGATTCTGCTAAGGTCGAGGCATTCATCAGTTGGCCAAGACCTACCACAGTGATAGAGATTCGTAGTTTCCTGGGTTTATTTGGTTATTACAAGAAGTTCGTGAAACACTTTTTCGCGATAGCAACACCGTTGACCTAGCCGACTCAGAAGAATGAGGCCTTCATATGGATGGATGCTTGGTGAGAAAGCTTTTAGTAAGTTGAATAAGTAGTTGACTACTGCTCCAATATTGATTCTTCCAGAGCCTGGAAAAGAGTTGGTGATTTATACGGATGCATCACGCTTGGGTCTGGGATGTGTGTTAATGCAGGAGGGTAGAGTGGTAGCTTATGCATCTAGGTAGCTGAAGGTGCATGAGCATAATTACCCTATGTATGATTTGGAGCTAGCAACTATAGTGTTTGCACTAAAGCTATGGAGGCACTATCTTTATGGTGAGAGGTCCACTTTGTATTCGGATCATAAGAGTTTGAAGTATCTCTTTGATCAAAAGGAATTGAATGTGCGGCAGAGGAAATGGCTTGAGTTGCTTAAGGATTATGATTTCTCTTAGGAGTATCATCCTGGCAAAGCCAATGTTGTAGCTGATGCATTGAGCCGAAAGCCAGCAGATACTAGAGTGGTTGCTTTCTAGATGGCCCAGTAGTGGCATTTACTTGAGAGAGTGACAATGATGAGTATACTCTCGGATACACCACATAGTGAGATATGTGCTTAAATGCACATGCAGCTAGCTAATGCCCATATTCAGAGGGTTAGAGATCTACAGGAGCATGATCCTGATTTTGATATGTAGTGTAGATATGCAGACAGAACTGACCAGGCCGATTAGCAGTGAGGATCAGATGATGTCTTGCATTTTAAAGGGAGGCTATGGATCCCATATGATGTTGAATTGAGGGCTAGTTATTTCAGGAGGCACACAGGTCTTAGTATACCATTCATCCAGGGGCTACCAAGATGTATCATGACATGAAAAGGTCTGTGTGGTGGCATAGGATGAAAAAGAGTATAGTTGAGTACGTGCAAAGATGTGGAGTGTGTTAGCAGGTTAAAGCTGAACACCTGAAGGATTGATGTAGCCATTACCCATTCCTAAGTGGAAGTCGGAGTACATTACGATGGATTTCATCTTGGAATTGTCGGAGTCTCAAGGTAGATTTGATGTTATTTGGGTTGTGGTCGATAAACTGACCAAGACTACACACTTCCTTCCTATGAGCACCATGGACTCGGTGGATAACCTGAGCAGATTATATGTGAGAGAGATAGTGAGACTGCATGGGGCGCCTGTGTCGATTGTGTCAGATAGAGATTCATAATTCATGTCGAGGTTTTGGCAGGCCTTGCATATCAGATTTAGTACCCGTCTCCGACTCAGTACGACATTTCACCCTCAAATTGATGGACAGACTGAGAGAGTGATTCAGATGCTGAAGGATATGCTCAGGTATTACATTTTGGAGTTCGGTTGGGGTTGGAGTGAGCACTTGCCCTTATGTGAGTTTGCTTACAGCAACAGTTATCAGGCGAGCATCGGTATGGCACCGTATGAGGCTCTATATGAGAAACCCTGTAAATCCTCAACTTGTTGGTTCGAGGTGGGAGATATGCAGCTATGGGGCCCTGATGTAGTTGTTGAGCGGACAAAAAATATTAAGTTGATTCAGTAAATGCTGAAGACGGGTCAAGACAGGCAGAAAAGTTACTATGATAACCGTCATAGGCAACTGGAGTTTGCCGTGAGAGACCAAGTTTTACTTAAGGTCTTGCCACAGAAGGGTAGGACGAGGTTCAGCATTAGAGTGAAACTTGCTCCTAGATTTATCAGACCTTTCCAGATTGTTGAGAGGATTGGACCAGTAGCTTACCGGTTGGCTCTGCCAGTTCTGCTTGAGGGTGTTCATGATGTATTTCATGTGTTGATGTTGAGGAATTACAATCATGATCCGCTAAAGAAGTCTTATCTTGACTCAACTCATGTGCTTGATGTGAGTCATCTGCAAGTTAGGGAGGATACGACTTATGAGGAGTTGTTGATTCAGATTATGACTTATCGGGTTCAATAATTAAGGAAAAAGGAGATCCCGCTAGTAAGAGTCAAATGGAAATTCCACAATAACGAGGAGCAGACCTAGGATCGAGCAGACCAAATGAGGGAGCAGTTCCCCAATCTTTTTGTTGACTAAGGTTAGTTCTGTTGATTTCAATTTGAGGACAAATTCTCTTAAGTTGGGGAGAATTGTAATGCCCGTACCTTAGGATGATGTCATCTTAACCGTAAAGTACCTGGATACACGTATGTATGTGTATTTGTACGTGTTTCATTTTTGTAGGTCCATGTATTGTGCCCAAATGGGCGAGAGGATATTAAAAATGAGTGCAAAACGCCTTTTTACTTAAAAATTGACCTATTATACGCAAAATTTTGATGTGTATTGACTGTGTAGCGAAAAGATGAAAAATCAAAAAATTTGGAAAACCTAAAACACGTTTCAGCATTGCTGGAATGCGTTTCACACTGGCTGATGGGCTTCCAGGCCAAAAATATTCGTGAAACACGTTCTGTGGCCTCAAAACGTGTTCCATTTGGGTAAAATGCAAAATTTTGACCTTTTTGGTGGGGCCATCACCCCCACTTATAAAGCAAAGGCACGACTTCCTTGGTCATTTGTGACTCATTCTCTTGTTTTCTCAGTAGGAGAGAAGTGAGAAAGAGGGTTTTGGAAGGAGATTGAGCTTGGATTGAAGATTTGAGCTTCCAAGGTATGGATCCTCACTTCTTAGCTCTTTCATCTTGCTTCCTTGGTAGTGTAGCAACACATAGCTTGATTTGGGGGTTGTTGCTACTGTGGTTTCTGGGTTTTTAGAACAAGTTCTGGGTTGCATGTCTAAGGTTGGAGTTAGGTCTTGCATGTCACTTATGTAGTGTACATTGTAGCCCTAAATCACACCCTAGTGTTGGTTTTGATCAAAGTATGGCCATTGTGGTTTTATGCTCATTTCTTTGGTCCAACAATGAGGATTTTGCTTCTCCAAATTTGGGGAAAAGCTGGGTTTTGAGTCCTTTGATGAGCATTGATGTATTTATGGCTAGCTAAGGCTTATTTGATGTATAACGACCCAATTTGAGTTTAGAATGCATTGTAGTGATGTGGATTCAATGATGAAATCTGTCTTTCTGTTTCTTTTGGGTTGCATGTGATCTAATTAGGTGTTTTATGGCTTGAATGAGCTGTAATGATTGGCACATAAGTGCAGCCATGTTAGAGTAAAGTGTTGGCATGTATTTGGGGCTTAAATAATGATTTTTGACATGAGTATGGACTGTTATTGATGGATAAATAAACCTATATTGTTTGCAGGGTTTGTTGGTGATCCAAGTGTCCCAACTGTGCCAATTGGAGGCTGAATTGTAGGGTTTAGTGTTGTTGCGCATAGAAGAGTATTTGGGGCATTCTAGTGCGTTAATTTGGTTGGCTTAAGATTGGCTAGTCTAGCTAATCAACTGTTAGTGTTTCTTTGCATTTGGTTTCTATATGTGGCATTGTACTATATGAAATGTTTTGAATTGATACATATATATATATATATATATATATATGGGTGTGTGTGTGTGTGTGTGTAATGCATGTTTCAATGATTCATGAAATAGATTTGAGCATAATTATGACTGGGTTGGCAATAGGTGTACCTGTTAACTGAGATTTTTGGAAATCTCTTTTTGCTAGATTTGTGATCCCTAATTGTGGTCCTTGCAGAGGATTTTATGGCTTGGGTAGATAGGATCGCCTAGGCATTGAATGTGTCTTGGGGGGGTTGATTTTATAAGCTACATAACCCCAAGAATCCTAGTAGAATACGAGTATGTCAGGTCGGATCAGGCGCTGGGTGTCACAAACTCAGGCCCTTGATCGCCCTTACTCAAGAGGTGGATTAGGAGCGGCATGTTGCATGTTTGATAAATGGAAATGCATTAATAGATTATTGTCATGGATGCGTTATATTTTAGCATTATATGATATTTGTATCTCATCATGTTATTGAACTGTTTTGATGATCTCATGCCTTATTTGTATAAATGCATATATATTGCTATTTGTGAAAAACATTCACTGAGCTTGTTGTAGCTCACACCTCCTTATCATTTCAGGTTCAGATAGGAAGGGGAAGGGGAAGACTTAATTGCGAAGCACTTCCTGTGGTCTTTTGTGATGTAGGTGTAGGTGCTCATGTAGTTTTGTATTTTTGAGACTATGTACATGATAACACCTATTGTAAATATTTAGCACTTAGATGGGTTGTCATTATTTTGGACGTTTTATGTTTTGATGATGTTTATGATATGGATTATATTGCTTGAGGATTACATATGTTTAGCAGGTTATTTATGTTGAGGCTGAACAGGACGGCGGGGGTATCGAGGAAAGATATACTCGGGGTTCTGTGCCGGTCATAACGTCACTGGTTGTCGGTCGTGACATGTTAAATGTTGTAAAAATGATTTTTTATTGAAACCTATAATTTGAAAAAAAACTTATTTGCCACAATCTTTTCTCTTAATATGATTGTTGGCCTAAGTGGTTTTTCACTTAGTATTTTCCTCAGTGTTTTGATGCTAACAAGCAATATACAATTTGGTGATAATATTTGAACTAAGTGTATTTCAACACCTTAAGCAAAAAGAAGAAGAAATAAAAAATCAAAGATGGACTTCAAGCTCAATCAAAACCAAGAACTCTTCCAAGGATGGACATCATATACAAACCTTGAAGATTCAAAGAAAAATGGTTTTATGATTGAGAAAGTGTCATAAGTTTAAAATTAGGATGTGTTTTCTCTTATTCTGTATTGCTCAATCTTTTCAAATTACGCATACATATGGTTTGCAAGTTTTTAAAAAAATTTCCCATTTGCATAAGTTCTTCCAAATTGATGGTTGCACTTATTTTGTAAAGTAAAACATCTTTAAACAGGTTTTTTTGTGTATTCAAATGTTTGTAAACTTAGCTTTCATGTTTTAAATAAGCACAATCCTTGAATGCTTTTGAAAAATGATCTCAATGATTTCAATCTTGTTTTATGTTTAATGAAAAATGATTTGAAGTGTTTTTAAGTGTCAGACCAGCGCACTCCCCATGCTTAGGGGCAAGCTCCTTGTCTGATTGAGAAAAATGGCCTCTTTGTTATGGGAAGAGAAACGCGTTCCTTTCAAACAAACAAAAATTTCAAGGTTTTTATCATCAGAGAAGCGTGCTCCTTGAGGTCTGCAGATTCCCAACGGCTGGAATTTTTGAATTTCTGAACACACCAACGGCCATATTTCTAAGTGTAACGGCTAGTATATGTTTTCAATCTATTTATACACTTGCCATAGCCACTTTGCACTTAAGAGAGAGAAAATACAAATATTTAAACACATTCTTTAGTTTTTTAGGGTTTCCTGTTTTCTTTGTCTTTTAAAAATATGAGAGAATAAGCCTTATTCTTAAGATTTTTCTCTTCTCATTTTACAAGTACCTGGAATCAGTGTTTGATCGGTGAAAAGCTTTTGAAGTGCATTTCAACTATTTTCAAGCATTCTCACATGCTTTCAAAAGTACTCATTTGAGCATTATTGAATCATAGAAAGGTAAAGGTTGTAAGTGACTCCCTCTCTCTCTCTTTTTTGAGCTTTAATATTTCATATCTTGTATTTGATTTATATGAGCTTCATTGTAAGTGTTTATTCATATAGAACCAATCCTTTAATTGTAACTTTGGATTTTTGGTTATTTTCAAGATTGAAACAACCAAGTCAAGTGAATTTAATTCACTTAAAGATTCATAGGTTGGAATCATAGTTAGTTTCACCTTTTATCTTAAAAAAGGTCAAGTGGTTCATCCTAATCCTGTGAAAAAGATATTTGGTTCTTCCTTATCTCACAAAAGGAAGTTGTAGGTTCATCCTCAACTTGTAAAAGGATAAGTTTGTCTTGAACCTGTAAAAATACAATTGTAACAGTTTGATACACACCCGTAATGTGAATCCAAGTATAATAGAATCCTAGAAAAGGTTTCTCTAGGCATGGAGTAGGAAAATATTTTCAAACCACGTAAAAATGCTTGTGTGCAATCTTTTCATTTCCTCACTTTGTCTATGCACATTTATTTAATCTTGAGTTCATGACTTAAATTAATTAAAGGCTTTTCACTAAGGAATTAGAAAATTTCAAAACCGGCCATTACACCCTATTCACCCCCCCTCTTGGGTGTCTTTCAATTGGTATAAGAGCGAGTGCTCTTGTTTTAGGGCTTAACATCCTTGAGCTAAAGATCTAAAGAGCTAAAGATCTAATGACATATCTAATTGGTTTTGACTTAGGTGGTAACCCTTTTTCACTTAATGAAGATAGCTTTATGTCTTGAAGATGAGAGCTTCCATTAAGGCTCAATCTTTTGTCATGTAGGAAATTATTTCCAATGGACCATTTATGCCCACAAGGACCATAAATATGGTTAAAGTTCCCAAACTCAAGAAGAAATGAGATAGGAAAGAAAAACATCTAGTTAGGCTTTATGGCCACTAAGGACATTTTGCTCAATAGCCTTTCCCAAAATGATATAGATAAAGTCTCTTCTTGCGCTTCATCTAATGATATTTGGATTAGATTATAAAAACTCTATGGTGCTTCATATGCTTCCTCATCTTCATATGAAGATATGGAAAATGTAGAACATATTGTTGGCCTAGATACATGTCCAAGAGTGCGGTGAATTGGATGGTTGCAAGTTTTTCTACCTTTCAAAATTAAGTATGGAAAATCTAAAGAACAAGTAAAGGCAAAGGCAAGAGAAAGAACACGACGATTTAACGTGGTTCAGCAAAATCCACCTTCGTCCACGACTTGGTTTCCCTTGACCAAGATTTTCCAAACCCAACTACTAATGGATCTTACTTCATGGGTAAGGATCAAAATCGGTTACAAGACCACTCACTTCCAAGTATGAGAGCAACCTCCTCTGAGCATAAGCACTCCGCTCACAGCACACCAGTGATGCACATATCACTTGTTACAGATACAGTTATACAAAAAGTATGAGAGTAAAATGTAGAACAAGAACAAGTAGCTTGAAGAAGTTCTTCTTACCAAGAACTCTTCTACTTACAACCTTTGCCTATGATTGTCCTCTTGAAACCCAGCAAATAGAATATGAAATGAAGATTAGTTGTGGAAGAGGTTACCACGATATGAGGCAAACCCTTGTTAAGAAACGTTGAGATTTGATGATGAAAATCAGAGTATATGCAGTGCACAAATCAAATCTCTCAAACTTTCAAATCACTTGTGAGCACTTGAAAATTTTCGTGTTTGAATGACAGACTAACTTTCAAAAAAGTTTTGAGCTCATGAGTTTCAAAATGAGCAAACCCCTTTGATTAAATAAAAAAATGATTCTCTATTTTGAAATCCAGGGTTTTTACAAGCCAATCACATTTAAGTATTCAAATTTTTGTTTCAGCTTTTCAGAGCATTTTTCCTTAATTTGATATGCAAATGAACGTTGGAAATCATTGAAAAATGGTGTTACAAGGAAGCGAAAGACAAGTACACTCAACGTTCAAAAAATCTAGACATGTCAGTTTTAGCTGACAGGATTGGTATAGCGCCCTATAAAGTCTTTTAGCATGCTGTAGCACTTACAGCACAGTTGAGAAATTTGAATTGTTCTATATCTATGGCGGGTTATAGTCTCTGTAACAGCATGCTGTGTTAAAAACTCGAGAATTGAGTTTCTCAGTCACAGCTCTATAGCGCGTTGTAGCAGCCTATAGCGGGTTATAACTTAAGTTACTAAAAATAAGACTTTTATCAGACAACCAATAGCACACTATTCAAGTCAATAGTGAGCTATAACTTAAGCTATGAAAATTTGGAAATTTTTTAGATGGACCAATAGCGCGCTATAGAAGTGTATAGTGGGGTATAGCATAAAAGACATAAATTATGAAATTTCCAAACATGGGGACAGTGGGTTATAGGAACCTATAACACGTTGTAAGCCTTCTGAAAAATTATGACTTTTTTAAATTAAAACACAAAGACACTACAACCATGTCCTAATGATTTCAAATGAAATGCTTAAGAAATCAAATCATTCTAAAGACTTTGAAAACCATTCCTTGTGATCATTAATCTCTTTGACTTAGTTGTTTCGGTGCTACCTAGCTATATCAGATGGATTCAACTATATTGTCAAAACGTGTGGATGGAACAATAATGCACAAAGATTCAAGAGCTTCAAGTCTGTAATCTTTGTCTAGAATCTTAATATTGTAGAGTAATCCTTACTCGTTCCAACCACAATATGATTTGCATCCTTTGAAAATCATGCATATAGGTCATTAGATATTCATGCACCTATACTATTATCATATTGATCATGCATGCACATACATTATCATGATTATCATGCAATCATATAGTTAAGGTTGTTTATCATGCATATCTATATCATTTTTTATCATGCACTCATATTACCAACTTTGCATGGTTGGCAACGATGTCGGTTGACTGATCCTTCGAAGTTCTACGATCGACTACTTTGCTTTGGATCTACAAGGGTGGTGATGCTTGGTCATCGAAAACACTATGATGCCTAAGTTAGACAATGAAACAAGAGAGTAAAAGTATGTAGGAAATTTTGGGTTTTAGAGCATACCTGCTTTGGAGAATGAGCCCCTTTTTTTGTTAACCTATAAAGTTCATCACTTAGCTCGTCCCTAAATATATTGTGACAAAGTATATTTTGATGATCACAAACAAAGTACTTTTTAGTGCTAAACATGCGTTTATCAAGAACTTATCTCAGCACCTAAGGAAAAGCAAAAAGCCATGAAACGACTCAATCAAGCAACTCAAAGACTTATCCAACTACCAAGATCGTTTCAATCAAAAGGACTTCAATGATCACATCTGGATTTCAATATCACTTCACTCGAACGATTCGATCAAGCTTTAAGTCTACATCTCTCAATCAACGTTCAAGTCATTCAACTCTGCGCAAAGCTCTTATTGAAGATATCATAATGAAGAGTTTGATTTAACGGTTATGAGAATGAAAAATACACAAAGTATTTAAGGTATATCTTTCTCTAATCGTTATTGCTCAAAATGATTTTCAAAACCATGCATAAATCATCTGCATATGTTTTTCAAATATGCGTGTTTTGATTTTACGTCTTGCGGTATTTCAAACGATTTATTATTATATATTTAATTTGAAATCTACCGAGTTTCTATTCGCATTTATCGAATATTTAATCGTGAGTCAAAATTGTTTTTAAAGAATCTTTCAGGACGCTAATGAGTTAGCAGTGCTTTCTTGAACTTTATAAGTCAGGACGCTGAAACCGTTTAAGGTTGAATTGAACTGATTTATTAGGACTCTTACTTGTAAAGTAGCGGCCTCCTTTATTAGTCAACCTCTGACGTTGTCAGGAAGTTGACTCAGCATCAGCTCACTAAAAGATTCTTAATTTCTTCAAAGAATGTTTCTTTGAGAATGCTGATAGTTATAAGTTGAACAATCTATCAAGACGCTTTCTGGATAGAAGCGCCCTCACCTCTGGAATCAACTTAGTAACTTTCAGGATGCTGATTGTCCTTCAGTGTGCTTGTGTCTTTGTTTAAAATGTTTTTAATTGGCAGGAAGCTTACACTGTTGTAGCGTCCTCATGTTTTGTTTTATGTTTTAAAGGTAGGACGCTTACTCGGATAGTAGCACCCTCATACACTTAATTGTTTTAAAGCATAGCAGGACGTTAACTATGCATTAACGCCCTCAGGTTTAAGTTGTTTAAGTATCAAAGTAAGTCAGGACGCTTAAGAGTTAGTAGCGCCCTCACTTCAGTGTTTAGTAGGACGCTTATACGTAATAAGTGCCCTCAAGGAACAAAATGACATAGTTGATATTATGCGTTAGGAACTTGATTACAGAATCAAGACACTGATTCAACAAATGTCACTGTTCGATTAAGTACACTACGTAAGTTTACTTTTTTAGAACGAACCATTGCACAGTCCTTTTCAGACTTGTCAGAGAACTTCTCTAAGACATGAATTAAGTTTTTCTAAGACTTCCTTTTCCATGAAATCTGAAATAAACCATAATGTTAGTGAAAATTGCAGTTGCCATTTTCATATAACATTCTAGTCGTTGTATGTAAACGTTCATATTATTTGAACTTCAAATTTGTAACGGCTATGTCCCACTAAGTCTATAAATACCAGCACTTAGGATCAAACAACTTGCCAATTTGTTTGTATTGTGCCAATACTTTTTTAAAGTTGGTCTATGTCAAAATGTTTTTCATTATCTAAACTTTTAAAGTATTTTTCACTGGTACCTTATGTATTCAAATGATTTTCATACTGAGCTTATTTTCATTCTATCTTTGAAAATCTATTTGATCTGGTATCAATTCAAATTCTCAGCACCGATTCACACTTGGAATTATTCTTGCTGAAGATAAAATTTGAGATATAGTTCATGAGAAATACAATTGTACTTTATTTCATATCTTAAGTACTGTATTGAACTATATCAGTAGTTGCGTTAACTAGTGATCACTGAACCAAAAGTTTTTTATACTTATATTTTATGTCTACTTTGAAAATTGTTTGTGTCCTTGATTTACACTAGTCCTTCAATTTTCAAACCAATGTTTATTTGGTATAATATTATTTTCGAAGAAGCACTGATTTTCATATTACATCATTCATGCTTTTCGAAACTGCACTTGAGCAATACCGAACATTGAAAGGTGTGTTTCTGGACTGAAACAACCAGGACAAGTGAATGTAGTTCACTTAATGATTTCAAGATTGAAATCATGTAAGGTTATCTCAAGAGGGACCCCATGAAAGAATGTTTTGATGATTCCAAATAACTCAATCTCGTGATCTAATGATGTTGTTGAATTGTTTCAGCAAATCAGCTTGAAGAAAGTCAAATCTCAATCAGTCAAGTTCACATCAAATCAAGGTGTCAAGAACAAGGTTAAAAGAGTCAACTATTAGATTGTAGAACCTTACTCAAAATCTATTTTCAGCAAAACAATATTTTGAACTTCAAAGGAAAAATGATTTCTATCGATCTTGTGCAAAGTTTTTTCAATTGTTTTCTGAACAATTTATACAACTTTTTGAATGTCTGATTTAATCCAAAAAGCTTAACTATTGATTTGATTAATCGTGTTTTTGGAAAATCAAATTTCAAAGAAAAATTATTTTTAGTGTCTTTCAGGACGCTAATGGCTAATTATGACACTAATGCAGTGGCTAGTCACTTAATCAAGCGAACACTGCATGACGCCGATAGATCATTAGGGTGCTAATGGTTTTTGGGTTCAAAAGTTTATCATTCACGTTAGGATGCTAATCGAGTATGATCGCCCTCATTGAATGAACCTGAAAACTAGTTGTTGCACGTCAGGACGCTAATAGAGCATTAGCGCCCTCATTTGAAAACTAAAGTTTCTGATATTAAGCTCTTCAGGACGCTAACGCAACATTAGCGCCCTCCCAGAGCAAGTTAATGAAAATTGAATTTTCGTAATAGTTTATTTCAAGACGCTTATAGAATACTATCAGAAAAATTGAAAAAGAAACTGTCACCTGTTAACTGACTTTTCAGTTGCATGATCAGAGGATCTCTGACTATTTCTATTCTCAAGCAAATTGAATTCAACCAGAACATTTTCACAGAAACTAAACTTACCATTTTTATGAAAGATTTAGATTGTTTTGACTCAACGTTTCAAATTCATTTTAAATTTGAAAATAACAGTCTTGGCACACAATCCGTTACATAAAGAAGAGAACTTTTAATCTGAGAAAAAAACATGTTGAATGTTAGTCGATCTTTTAAACTTCAAATATTGTTAGTTTTTAATTTTCTTTTAAAAGAAGTTTTTCATTGAGTGCTTATTTATACATCTTATTTTTGGAAAACATAGTGAAAAAAAGATATTTTTACTAGATCTTTTCATCTGATTTAAACTTATATTTTTCACTGCTGAAAAAAGTATTTCTCAAGTAAAAAGCCCATAGGATTCAGTGTGCAAAATTGTATATCTTTCATCTGAATCGAGTTGTAACTAAAATTGTAAAAGTTGTAGGAAGATATTCTTGTAAGTTAGGAAAGTTAGTGGCTTTTCTCACACCCTTGTAAGTTGAGAGTGTAGGTAGTCTTGCACCTGTAAGTCAAGAGTGTAGGTAGGCCTCACACCTATAAGCTGAGAGTTGTAAGGTAATTCTCACACCCATGGAGTTGAGTAAATTGTAACGGCTTGGTCCTCACCCGTAATAGGATTGTTTAGTGAAGTTAGAAATCCTAATTGAGGAGATTAAGTAGTGGAGGTAGGCATATCGCTGAACCACTATAAATCATCTGTGCAATATTTGTTTTCTGCACTGTTTACCTGTTATCTCACTGCAAATATACTTAAAGTTTTTAACTGTCTATAGTGTCCAATTCACACCCCCCCTCTCGGACATTCCTGGGCCAACACCCCCTTGGGGACTGGTCCCCGTTTGGGGGCATGTCCCTTTCTTGGGTTCGGTCTCCCACTTGGGTCCAGTCTTCTATTTGAAAGAAGTTTTCTCAAAATTACTTTATTTTACACACAAAACAATAATATAATATTTTCTTTGAAAACTGGTATTTTTGAAAATAGGAGTGGGGTAGTCTCCAAGGCCATTCGCTTTGATACCATAAAGTCTGTCACACCCGCCGACTTGACCCTGCAGGGTGTGACAGACGGGCCTGAGGTTTCGAACACACTTCGAACGCGATTCATACACCCAGAAGCATGGTGTCCCATAATCAACAACAACACAACAAAAATAACTAAGGAAAATACCATTGATATTAAACATAGGGTTTTGATAATTAGTATTACATCTCCTTGTTCAAAAGGACAAAATGGAAAAAAGGGTTGTGCCCCAACAAAAGAACAAAAACACAAAAGCAGATACAACGAAGATGCATCAAAAGCTTGGAGCCTACATCGTCGTTATTCCAACTGGGAGAGACCTGGAAAAAAAGCAAAAACAGAAGGCCCTAAGCAAACTGGATTCGGCAGGTGCCCCTAGTAAATGTCTATTCTAACCCATCTTAGCCCCCTGGAAAGATTAGCAACAGGGTGAGCTCAACAGCTCAGTAAGATCAAGTAAGGTAAACGAGGCTTACATGCATAATAGTAAATATAAAACAACAATCATCAGGAAGTTAAGCCATAAGAATACAACCAAGTAATCAATGGTGGCCACCCAGCCTCACAGACCAACCTGTGAGCCGAATGCCAATGCAACGTGCAACAATTGAGAGGTCTCATGAGTTCTAGTGCATAGAGTGGCGACATAACACCTCATGGGCCAGCGTGCACCACAGCTAGCAACCCATAGGTTCAATGCCCCAAAGATATATCAATCCATAACAATCTGTAATACATGCATGAAGTAGAGTATGGTAACATTTATGATGCATGATGCTATGTAAATATCATTACACAAGTAAGGCAAACAAACCTAGGCCTTCACTCCCCACCTTAACACACTTGTGGCAGCGGCGGTGTCTAACCTTTTTCTTTCGAGAGTGCATGGAAACACGAACACGCAAAAGAGAGCGAAAAAAGAGCAAAAGGTTGGATGTAGTGAGGGTTTGAGAAGGGGGCCATCCCTATTTATAGGGTGGCCCCTCATGGGGACCGGTCCCCCTAGGTGCTAGCCTTGATAAGTTGAGTTTTAGATTAGTTCATTTGCATGATTTTTGATAGATTTTTAGAAGCATTTTCCCAATTTCTAGGTGTTTTGGCATATTTTGCATATTTTGTGTCTAAGGTTCATTTAGATTTTTTTATGATTTTTATAGGTTAGTTTTAGTGGTTTTCATGAATAAAATGCATTAGGTTGGTTTAGAAAAATAAATATGATTTTTTGAAATTTTTTCAAAAATTATTAGTGCCATTTTCATGTTATCATGTTTCATGTTGCATTTTTAGTGCATAATTGCTCTCGCGTTTTAGCATTTGATTAGTATGATAGATTTACTTACTTTTGTGTGATGTTTTGTAGGTGAATAAGAGCTTCAAAGTGTGGTGAAACAAGGCTCAAACGATGAAGAAAAGTAGCCAAGATCATGAGCGAGAAGTGAGCAAAAAGTAGAGAAAGAATGGAAAAATCGGTTGAGGCATATGAGTGAAATTTTTGCACTTGCGACACTCTTGGCACTGCAACGCTTAGGGAAGTGCTACAGCGCCCATAATGTGTAAAAATCAACAGTGTAGCGCTGTAGCGCTGCGGCGATTCCAGGTCTTGGGTTTTCGAGATTTTGGGCATTTTTTAGGGTTTCTCTTGGGGTTTTTTGGTACTTTTGCACACTTTTGTATATAAATTCACTTAAGGTTAGATTAGAAAGGGTTAGACTTGATTTTTGGTAGAAACTTTTCCTGGAGATTAGAGAGAAAAAATTTGGAGGCTAGAGGTAAGAAAAGTTTAAGGAAGAAGACAAGTTGCGGGACACTTTTTGGAGAAGAAGGAAGGAAAGAGATCTACTCTAGAGGGGGTTTTCGTCATTTCTTATTCATGTCTTCTCTCTTGAATCTCTCTCTTGTATTCTTGAACATGAGTATGACTTAAATTTCTAATCTAGAGGTTTAATTGATCTATGTTGAATATTATGGTTTGATTATTCTTTACATGTCTTTGATTGATTATGTGGGTTTATTTGCAATATCCAACTCTTAATACTTTCAAATTGCTGACCACATTTTGGATGACCTTAGATTTGATATGTAACACTTGTAAAAGGGGATATTGAATTGGAGTAGGGAAATTGCAACCTAGGGTTATTGTATTGTGTTGGGAAACCTACAATTCCCTTTGAAATCATTCAAAATGGATCCCAAATCTTAATGCATGTTCAATTAATTGGTTTATCACTTGGAAAAGGGAATTAATGTTTTGAGCATAGATAATTGTGTTAAACCAATTATCCTCACGTCCCTTACGAAGAATATGACCCTAATATGAAAGATATTTTGATGATTACAAACACATTTTGTCTATGATATTACTACACATATGACATATTTAATCTTACTTGAAGGTTTCAAATAATCAATGATGCATGGCGAACTTATTAAAGGTCTTCTTGAAAACCATGATCATTTGAAGATGTTCGGTTGTATGATTAGATTATGGTAGGTTGTAGGACCTTCTATGTCATATGATTCAGCGATATGTATGCCTGCATGTTTTAATCAATCGTTTGCATATTCGATTTAATCCGGTTACATTATGTTTTACCGAGTTTTAATCGAGAAATCAAAAATCGCTTTTATAAAGTCTTTCGGGACACTAATGTTTTCAGCAGCGCCCTCCTGAACTTGATGAGTCAGGACGCTGATAAAATATTAGGACGCTCAAGGTCGAATTGAACTGATTAATAAGGACGCTTACTTGTAAGTGGCGACTTTTCTTTTATCAACCTTTGAGAATGTAAGGACGCTGACTCAGTTTCAGTTTGCTGAAAGTTCCTTTTGTTTTCAAGTGATTTCTATCTGTAAGGACGCTGATAGTTACAAGTTGAACAAATTATCCGGACGCTACTTGTGTAGGAGCGCTCTCATCTTTAGAATCAACTTAAAACCCTCAAGCGCTTACTATCCTTCAGCATACTCAACATTGTTTTAAAACTAATTTTAAATTTTAGGTTGCTAACTCTTGAGTAGCACCCTCGTGTGTTCAATGTGTTTTAAAACAAAATAGGACGCTAACTGCGAAGTAGCGCCCTCATGTTTTGAGTCGTTTAAATCGTCAAATTAAGCAGGACGCTTACGACTTAGTAGTGCCCTCACTTCAATGTTCAACAGGACGCTTATGCTCCCTGAACGCCCTCAAGGAACAAAACGACAAAAGTTGATATTACGCGCAAGGACGCTAATACAACAAATGTTATTGTTCTGACAAGAGCACCATTTCTGTTACTTTCTTTAGAACCGTATGTATACTTTTTAGAATCGTATAACTACTTTTTCAAAACTTTTTGAACGATCTAAAAGCATGTCAGAACATTCTCTTTTTATGAAATGATCAGACGATTCAGGTGCTATCGCCGTAATGTGCATTGAGTTAAATCAATCCATTTCTAGAAAGAAAATATACGTTGTATTTGAAATAACCTAGAGCGCTTAAATCATCATGTCCATTGCGCTTATGTTATTCCTATATATAAGTATTGCCTTAGAGTAGGAAAAACAACTAAGGATATACGAAAATTGATATTCATTCAAAACATATTAACAATTTTTATTTGCGCCAAAACACTTTTTGAAAGTTAGTCGTCTTTCACTTGTGCTTGATCTTACGATCTTTTGAAAGAAAAACTTCAAGTCTTCTGGATTGATTGAACTTCATTTTGACAATCCATTGAAAAAGAAAAAAACTTTTTGAACCTGTTTTCAGCATAAACTTTATTATACATATCTTGCTGAATCTGTGATCACAGAAGGTTTAATCGAAAGCTTTGTAAGTATCACTTTGATTCTACGTAAAAAGAATCATATCTTATCTTGTATCAAATTTGCAGTGATTGGTTAGTCACTGGGCAAAAGCAAGTGTTGCTCAAAGTTGTAACGGTCATCTCACACCTGGAAGTTCAGAAACGATCATCTCACACCCAGAAGCTGAGAAACGGTCTTCTCACACCTGTAAGCTGAGAAACGGTAATTCTCACACCCGTAAGTTGAGAAAGTGTACCGGTTTGATCTTCACTCGTACAAAGGTCTATTGTGGAGTTTAAACAAATCCTAACTAAGGAGGTTAGGTAATGGATGTAGGCGAGACCGAACCACTATAAATCTTGCTTGTATTGTCACATTTACATTTGCTGTATTTGATTACTATACTTTGTTTAATCTGTTTTCATTATTCGGCACAATTTTAAGAAAGGTTAAAATCTGCTAAGTGTCCAATTCACCCCCCTCTTGGACATATCTGGGCCAACAAATTGAGCTATCACTTGGAAGAGGGGTTTAGTTGAATTAAGATCCATGATTTATAAATCCATGAATTAATCATTTACATGACCTTTTGAAAACTATAAGTGAAGACATAGTGATATTAATCTTCTAGAGTTTTTAATCATCGATTTTCTTTAATTTCTATCTAAATTACATCGTTTAGTTCTAATTCTTGCTTATTTTACTTTTTAGTACTCAATTCATCAAATATTGATCATTTAGATAAAATTTAGAGTTATTATAATTTTGGGCATTAAGAAATAGTTTTGCCTATACTAGAGACGATAACCTGGCATTCATCGGTATATATTATAAGTTGATATTTGTGCGCTTGCGAATTGAAATTTATTGCATCAGGCCTCCCCTTTGGGCGAGCCCCTAGGTGTCAGCCCCTCTTTGGGGGAGCCCTTAGGGGTCGGCCCTCTTCTTGTGGGGGTTGTCGCCTATAGGGCTCATGGGTAACCTCTTCCCCCTTCAGGGAGAAGCCCATTGCCTGGGGAGTCCTTACAGGTCCCAGCTGTCTAAGAGTCAACTCCAAAGGAAAAAAATGGAGAAAGTGAGAGAGAGCGTTTTAGGGGTGTTACACATGGGATAGTTGACCTCATGCAACTTCAACTACCAAGAGAGGCATGGGTGACGACTCTGCCCTCCTGCATTAGGATTGTGCTTAAGCCTTGAAGTGAAGCATCGGTGTAGAAAGTGAAATCGATCCCATTTTTTGGTGTAATGGGTACGAGAAGAAGTCAACCTCTTCTTAAGCTCTTAGAAGGTTGACTCATAGGCATGACTCAAAAACAAACGAGCGTCATTTCTTGTTAGTCGGGTGAGCGATTCAGCCAGTTTAGGGAAATCTCTGATAAAGCGCCTGTAGTACCCGGCTAAACCTAGCAAGCTTCAAATCGGAGTGACGGTTGTTGGTTGCTTCCAATCAAGGACAACTTTGACCTTTGACGGATCGATTTCAATACCGTTGTGAGAAACGACGTGTTCAAGGAACTTGACCTTGGTCATCCAGAATTTGCACTTGCTCAGCTTAACATAGAGTTCATGTTGTAGGAGGGTGTTGAGCACGATTCGAATGTGAGTTTCATGTTGTTCCTCAGTTGGTGAGTAGATTAAGATGTTTCCAACAAAAACAACGACGAAGTAATCAAGGAAAGGTCTAAAGATATGGTTAATTAAATCCATGAAGGCAGCTAGGGCATTCGTTAGGCCAAATGGCATCACAATGAATTCATAATGGTCGTATCGGGTGTTAAACCAAGAATCTTCTTAACTCATATGAGAGATATTTTGATAATTACAAACCACATTCTATACTGTAATTTCAAATCATATTATGATGATCACAAACTCTATGAAGAAATATTCGTTACGTGCAAAGAAGTGTTCATGAAGATCTATCAAGTCAAGATGGAGATCAAGCTGGATAATTCTAAAGCTTCGAATGATATTGTAACTATTTCAGTTTGTCTAGAATATCTTTAGGCTTGTAGAATCTCATCTAGAATTTGTTCAGCAACTTCATCATATATCCTGAAGTTTTTGGAAATGCATTTTCATGGTTTTCAAAGTATTTGACTCTTGATGAAAATGAATTTGATTGATCGATTCAAATGAATTTCAAATTCTCTAAATGATCTATGTTCATTTGATTATATTCAAAGTATGCAAAGATCGATTTGATTCATCAGATTTCAAAATGGAAAAACTGTTGAATTTTTATATTGTTGAGCAGGACGCTTATGGCGTTCAAGACGCTTAAGCATTGGCCAGTTCACTTGAAATTAGGCCTACACTGTAGGACGCTACTGATGCTACAGGACGCTCTTATTGTTCAGGACGCTCAAGATTTTTGGGAAAGTCTTGGAGCATGTTCGGACACGACGCTCAAGTGGAGTAGCGCCCTCCTTGAATTAACTATGTTCAACTTGCTCTCAGGTTGACACTCCTTCAAGACGCTACTGGTTCTTCAGGACGCTCAAGTGAAAGTTAAGTCTTCTGGCCTTGAACTTTTTAGGCCGCTGAAGAGCTTCAAGATGCTCATAAACACCTGTTCAAAAAATAGTTATCTCACTTGTGTGAATCGCCATCTTTCTGAGACTTTGCTATTTTCGTATGCTCAGTTTTGACAGATTTTTTCAGCGTCATTGTTAACTCCATTTCGGTGAAACAACTCATCTGTTGCGTTTGAATTTCAAACAAAGCAATTAGGGTTTTGGGGAGATTGAAATCCCAAACTAGCATTTTTATATATTTGCAACTTTGAACCGTTGGAGAAAAAACTATTTGAAGTTTAGTCATTTTTCACTTTGAAAAATATTGAAATCTTTTATAAAATTATGTAAACTGAGAAAGGCTTTTGGATTTACTGCTCATCTCACATCCATTTGAAATCCAAAAAAAGGTCAAAAGGAGCAACCTTATTGTTTTAGTTATGGCAAACAGTGATTCTTTTGCTGAACAGATTCTAACTGATGTTCAATACGCTCTGTAAGTTGTGCTTTAATACTAATTCTTGGTTAGAGAATCAAGTCTCTAAATCTATATCCATTATTGTAAAGTGACGGTGTGTCACTTGGAAAGAGCTTGGTTAAGCTCGGTTGAGAGGGTTGTTCTCACACCCATGAAGTTGAGAAACGTATAAAGGTTTGATCCTCACCTATGAAGAGGTATCAATAGTGAAGTTTGAGAAGTCCTAACTGGGGAGGTTTTTTGTTGTAATCACCCTAACCCTTGTATATTTTGATGATTAAAAATAACATTCCATTTAGTACTAATCACTTTGACTAAGTTGTTTAAGCTTAAGATGATCAAATCACAAAAGTCAACTAAAAGGTCAAAAAAAGTTCCAAATGAATCAAAGCAACGGATGATCAAGATTTCTGTTTGTAATGTATTTGCTTAGATTCGATCTAGGGCTGTAGAATCCTCTCTAGTGTAATCAGCCAAATCATTACATGCAACATATTTTGAAATCATTGTTTTTTACAAAGTCAAATCGATTTTCGTTTGTCAAAATCTTGACTTTCATAAAAAATGAGTTTCACATTTGTATTAACTTTAATTTGATCAAGTTCAGTGTATCCACGTGTATTTAGACTTGTTTAATCGAGAAAACATGTTTTGATTTCTCACATATCAAAAGAAAACATGTTTAAAGTTTTCTGTATTGTAGAAACGCGTTTCCAGTTGAAGAAATACGTTTCCTATTTTTGACTTAGTAAAAATTTCACTCAATCGACCAGAAACATGTTCCTATTTAAGAAATGCGTTTCCTCAAAATTCCCTGAATGATGCTCTCGAAAATTGCACACAGAAATGTGTTTCCTTGAAGAGAAACGCATTTCTTGCTTTTTGGGCAATTCTGAAATTTTCACAGAAACACGTTTCTCTCAAAGGAAATGCATTTTTGTGATAAAAACATAGAGCTATTTTTTAGTGCTTTTTGAATAAAAACAGGGTTCTATGTACAAAACCATGGTTCTTACTTTTTCGATTTTTAAATTTCTATAAATACACTCCTTTGCTCATTCAGAGCAACTTTTGAAAAATTTACTAAGTTTGTGCACTCTATTGTTCTCCACATCTTTCAAACTTTTGCAAACATTCTAAGTTCATTTTGATTTGAGAGAAAGTGTTCTTGTGCTTAAGTGCTCTTCAAATCTCTTCAACAAGTTTTCTCTCTTGTGTTTCAAAAGAAATCTCTAAGTGTTTTCATTCTCACTTGGTGAGAACATCCTCTTGAGAGATTTCATGTGTTACAGAGTTCTTTGACTTGTGTGTTTCATCTACATCACTTCCAAGTTAAGAAAACAACTACGAACCTCCATTACAAGCCTGCACTTCATACTTCATTATTTTGGCTGATTCATCTAAGGAGGTATTCATTTTATTTGTACTAAATCTTTGAGAGTTGTTTGGTAAGAACACTCTCTATCATTTGTATACACTATTGTATTTGACTTGGCTTCTTAACCAAGTGGGAAGTCTCCTAATAGGAGGACGGTGTTTGTAATGGCTTGAATAACACCCGCAAGTTGAATCAAAGTCAGGTAGGATCCACACCTGTATGTTTGATTAAGTTGTATCGGTTTGATTCACACTCATAAGTTGAATCAAGTTTAGTGGAGTTTGGAAAATCTTAACTAGGGAGGTTAAGGAGTGGAGGTAGGCTTTGAATAAGCCGAACCACTCTGAATCGTTGTGTCCTTTGATTTCTTTCTTGCACTTTATATTACTTTCATCTTTGTTAATTGTGTTAAGTAAGGTTTTTGGAAAATCTGTTAAAGTCCAATTCACCCCCCCCCCCCTCTTGGACTACAATCTGGGCTAACAAGGTTAGGTAATGGATGTAGGCGAGGGTCGAATCACTGTAAATTTGCTCTGTATTCGATTTTTTTTCATTGCATTTAGTTTTCTGTTATTGGTTTATTTTGAACGATAATCCTTAACTTGTCTAATTCACCCCCCTCTTGGACACTTATCTAGGCCAACAAGTGGTATCAGAGCAAGTTAACCAATCAAGAGATCTAACAATCTTTGATTATCTATGGTAGGACAAAATTTTATGAATACTATTCTTGGTGAAGGTCACTTGACAAACAAACCACCATTTTTCAAAAGAGAAAATTATCTTCATTGGAAAACTAGGATTAAATTTTATCTCACAGCCTAAGACCGAGAGATGTGGGACGTTGTGACAAAACATTGTCCAAAATCCACCAAAATCATAGATGGTGTAGTTGTTCCCAAAGAGTTTCATGAGTGGAATGTCAAAGATAAAAAAAGAGAGTTACCAAGTCGTGAACATTTTGTTCTATAGTTTATCTAGTGATGAGTTTAATAGGATTAGTGTTTGTGAAACAACAAAACAAATCTGGGAAAAACTTGAAGTTACTCATGAAGATGCCTTGCAAGTTAAGAAAGCTAAGTTACAAATGCTTAATTATAGAGGTTTATCAAACCTACAGGACGGAAGAAACTAAGACAATTTATGATGCAACAGCTCGATTTACCAAAAACATCAATGAGATGAATACTTTAAGCAAAGTGTATGATTAAGAAGAGACCGTTAAGAAGTTTCTAAGAGGTTTACCCAAGATATGGGAACCTAAGGCAACTGCCACTAAGGAAGCCAAAAACTTAGCCGAGTACATTTTTTATGAACTATGTGTGTCACGACCCACTATACGTGACGTCTTGACCGGCATGGAAACCTCCGGGTATACCCTCCGTTGGTACGCCTGGCGTCTCGTCAGCCTAGCAACTCATATACGAATCCCCAAAATTAAATACAGTACAATCCTAAAAACATCCATCTAACATGATCATAAATGAAATAAAATATTACATCTCCAAGTTACCAAATATAAAATTTCAAAGTTTACAAAATACTACAAACCCAACACATCCCAACTATGTGATAATTATACAATTACTAGGTGTTATCATGTACATAATTATCAAAATACAAAACTAAATGTACACCACCTACAAGAAACAAAAAAAGGGACGCTCCGCAGTCAAGCCTTCCCTTTTCCTTTTCTATCAGATCCTGAAAGAAGATGGTGAGCTGTGAGCTACAACCAACTCAGTGGATGTTATTTACAAGTGGCATATACGTGCATTTATAAAACATGGTAAGATCATAAAACAGTTGAAATATCATGATGACGAAATAGATTACATACATGCTAACATAATGGATCAAGTCATACATAAGACGATGCATAACATTTGTAGTCATACTCATGCAATCCTAACACCTCCTGAGTACGGAGGGTTCAAGGCTGCTGCGCTACACACAATACCTGAACACACACACAATACTCGTATCCTAATAGGATTTCTGAGGTTGTGCAGCACGTAAGATTAGCCTAAACTAACCTACCCATACACAAGCCATAAAACCCTCTACCAGGTACACAACTGGGATCGCCGCTAGACTTACGAGAATTTCCAAAAAGAGGAAATTCTAACTAGGAGCCTCAACCCAAATTGTCATCCCAATGAATTATGCTCAAATGTATTTCATGGAATATTAAATCATGCATATCATTATACATAAGCATTTAAAACATTTCTATACTATAATGTCACATATAAATAATCCAAAAGTAAAAGAACACTCACTTTTGATTGGCTAAGTCTAGCTAATCCAATCGCCAAAACACTCCAATTGACTAAACGAGTTCAAGATCAATCACAAGACCTGGAAATAACATGGTTCACAGAATTGAAAATCAGTCATAAAGTGTGTCAAAACCCCCAATCTAAAGTCAATTAGATTCTAAATTGATTACCCCCTTGAGCCAATTTCCATGTTACCCAACTTGATCATTTAGACTCAATTAAACTAAGATCGACCTAAATTGAATGTAATAGGGTGATCCCATGATCCAACCACTAATATACATGAAATTAAATTATAATTAGGGTCAATTAGACTATACATCAAGTCAATTTCATCAATTGACTAAGTCTTCGTCGAAACCCTCAATTAGGCCAATATAAAACATAAGGTCAAAACCCTCATATCAATTTAACATAGGTTCTAACATTTTAAACCCATGATTCTACTCAATTTGGGTCCAATTAAACAATCCCCAAGTCAATTTCATAATTTTTCATACATAGGCCATATTTTCAATTTTACACTAGGCCACCATACATAGCCACAAAATTTAGTGATCTAACAACATGGTTTCATTCACAATGCCACCTAGAACAACATAGTTGACATGCACGATTTTTGGAAAAGCCTAAGGCCATGAACCAAACAATGACCATTCACACTAAACCATATAATTCACCATTAAAATCTCAAGCTAAATACATGAATCAGTCCCTAATACTGATCATTCCATCATAGATGGTGTGACCCCCCGAAAATTATTTCATCTAGCCCATAACCCAATTGCATTTTGCCCAAACTCTAGGTGTTTCCTTGATATATTTGGTGTTTGTTTGATGGTTGTTTAATGTTTGTATATTTGATGCTTGATAATGTATATAAATATGTGCATTATAAATTGTATATGGGTCATGTTAAATTAAAGTATAATGCATATGTTATTATTTATGCATGGGCCCATTAAACCATGAATTGATATGGGTTAGGATTGATTGAATAAAAGGATAAATGAGAATAAAAAATTTGGTGTATTAGATGTATTGGACATTTAAAATACATGCAAGCATAAGATTGGTTAAAGTACATGTGGTTGGTATGGGTAGTAAGAGACCAACACATGTCAAATTGGTGCATGAGAATGGACAAGTGTCCCATGCCCCATTTCTCTTCTCCAACACATGTCAAGTTGGTGCATGAGACCAACACATGTCAAGTTGATGCATGATAAGGGACAAGTGTCCCATGCCCCATTTTTCTTCTCCAATACATGTCAAGATGGTGCATGAGACCAACACATGTCAAGTTGGTGCATGAGAGTGCACAAGTGTCCCATGCTCCATTTCTCTTCTCCAACACATGTCAAGTTGGTGCATGAAAGTGGACAAGTGTCCCATGCCCACTTCACTTCTCCAAAGAAGTCCTAGAGAGTGAGGTGAGTGGAGGGAAAGGAAAAAAGAAGAGAAAGGAAAGAAGAAGAGAAAGAAAGAGGAAGTTGTTTTGAGGGAAGTCTCAGCACGTTTTCATCAAAGTGCTGGATCTTCGTGCTATATGGTCAGATGGAGCTCAAACTTTGTCAGCAAGTTTGTATCTTATGGGTATTCATTCTAGTCGGTGGAGATCTTGATTGGATTTTTATTTTGAAAGATATAACCTCCCAAACAAAGCTGGTCAGAAATTCTGGATTTCTCTTGCAGATTAGATAAAACTAATATATCTCTCATATCTACCGTTGGATGGATATGATATTTGAGAAGGTGGTTCACAACGGCTTTTTCTGCATTATGAACGGTTGAGATGTTGGTAGGTTAAGTATTTTGTGTGCTATAGTCATCTGAGTTCAAGTATTTGTAGCAGCAAAGGAGAAATTGTCTGATTAGACACTTGTTCATCAGAGAATCATATCGATTCGGTCCACCGTTGGATTGAGCTGATTTTTGGACAGAAGGTTTGCATCTTAACATACGTCAATCTGTACAATTGATTTTTTGATTAAATATATCTGTTGACAGCTTGATGCATCTGAACAGAATATGAAATGGAAAATTTGTAGGGTTGTTTGTGTTAGACCTAAATTTATAATATGAACTTAGACCTTTCCAAATAGCTTGCATGTCAACTATGTTGACCTAGTTGCCATTGTTGATGAACCCATGATGCAAAATCAGTGATATACATGGCTGAACATGGTGACCTGGTGTAAATAGGCAATATGGTCTAAGTATGGAAAATTTTATATTTTAGGGCTTTTGATGCTTTTGGCCTAGAATCATGGAATTGATGCAATTTATGTCTAATTAAGCATGATTAGGGTTGATTATGCTACCGATTTGGTGATTGTGACCATATCATGGGTTAGGCCTACTTGTGATTAAATGACCCAATTTGGGCATGTTTATGCCTAAGGAATTGAAAATCAGTATTTTTGATTAATTGAATGGTTTATGAATGAGAACTATGCATTAGAGGCCTAAGTCATGTGATTTGAGTTGAATGATGGGATTATATGGGATTCAGGCCTATTGTCTATATGTCGGCTGATTTAGGGTTGATTTGTAATGTCTATGTGATTGAGCATAGAAATTGATGTATGGTAGGATATTGATGAATGTTTCAGGATCTTGATTGGGTTGATTCGGTTTGGTGGCCGTGTGTGGTTAGATACTCTCGCGAGGCTTGGTTGTGAGTAGACTTCATTTATGATTATATCTTTTATGTCATCATATCACTTATATATATTATATGTTGAAAGCATGAATGTGTCCTAATGTTTTGAATGATGCATTGATTTGAGAAAACCTTATGACTTTGGTTAAGCCCATCTATCTGGCTAATAGGGGGACTTAACCTGGTCATAGGAGGGTTTTAAAAAGGAAATATTTGGGGATGAGAACGGTACGGTGATAGAGACGTGCACTAGTAACCCCAATGCATGTGGAATGTGGATCCAAATTGATAAGCTTTTACTTGCATCGAACTTATTATAAATGCTTGATATCTATATGTTATGAGTTTTTAATCATGCTACACATTGACATGCATACATGATATTTATTAATGAGTATTGATAGCATATTTGAATTCTATTCACTGGGCACCATTGGCTCACCCTCATTTTCCTCTCTTCAGGTCTTTCTGTTCCGAATAAGGGCAAAGGAGTAGTCATATCTTGAGGGCCTTGCCGACGAGAGAATCCAAGGCGTCAATGTAAGTTGAAAGGCATTTTGATTGAACTGTGTTTTAAATTATGATGTATTATATTTTGGACTATGTAATTATAACACTTACCACATTTTAGTATGGGTGAGTTGGGACTTGTTAGATAGACCATGTGGGCATATGACGGTTTTATTTATGGTTCATTTTTATGAAGTATCTCTTGTCTTGGATGATTAATACGGTTGGTAGTTTTGTTTAGTACCTGTTTATATTATGTCGTTGT
Source organism: Paratinospora sagittata (assembly GCA_035771175.1). Lineage (NCBI taxonomy): Eukaryota > Viridiplantae > Streptophyta > Magnoliopsida > Ranunculales > Menispermaceae > Paratinospora > Paratinospora sagittata. The sequence continues at coordinate 12,146 of JAYMFD010001916.1, read as the reverse complement.
TTGGGATAAGGCTCATAGGGTCTCAACCACCTCACGAGGGTTGAGGACTGATTTGAGATGCCTACGCCGGGCGTCCCGCCCCGGCATTCTGCACGCCATTCCTAGCGGGTTGGTGGTCCGGGGTGTAGGGTCGCCACAAATGGCATGCAAAGCTTAAGTCAAAGTCTAGGTCAATGAACCAAGACTAGGTCATTTGTACTAAACCCTACCAATTTTTGTTAAAAATTGGGGGTTTTTCCTTTAGAGGGTTCCCAACACACTCTAAACACACATATCAAATATGCAAAACATTTGGACAAAATTTGATTTCCACTACCCCTTCAAATTTGGGTTTCATACAATGCATGCATCAAAACAACACTAGTATGCATGAACAAAGAGATTGAAGGAAGAACAATGAGGAAAAACATGTAAAGCTTAGGGATTTTGAGCAAAATCCACCAACCCTAGGTTTCCTCTCATTTTCTCCTCTTCAACTCCTTTCTCTCTTTTCTGGCTGAGACATGAGCAAATGACCCTAAAATTACGTTTTGGTTGCTTAAATAGACAAGCTTGGGCCCACAACTAAAAGTTGCCAAAAACTATCAAAAAATCAGCTTTCCTGTTGCAATACTTGCACTTAGATAGTCCATTTCTTGCAAAATACCCCCCAATTTAACATCGTAACCGTTCAAAAGTTGCATGAGTCCGTTACCAACATTCTGCTAAACTTTCAACTCAATTCAATGGTGGGATTGTGAGATGTAACTGTTTGATCAAAACTGCGTAAGAAAATCTGAAAATCCGTGAAACAATGTTTCGAGTCTTATAACTCATAGTAGGTAACTCCGATCAAGATCTTCACCGTTCATAATGAAGATCTATCATGTAAGAATGAGCTGAAAAAATTTCAGCACAATTAGACCATGATCTACAAGATCAAACCATTGATGTAATTTGTGACAGAAATTTCTTCCTCCATGGAGCGAGCTCTACTGGATCCAAAACACCGTTTTCGACACGTTTTGACGTCGAACGGGTCTCCGTTGGTTCCAAACATCAAGTGCAATCTTTATGACCTAAACTCATGCAAAGACACTCGAACTTACGTGTTTCAAGCATCAAAATACATATACACATACGTATACAAATACGCATACGGGTACTCTGCGGGTACACTATGGGTCAAAATGACGTCACCTAAAAACACGGGTGCTACAACTCTTCCCAACTTAGGAATATTTTTGTGCTAAAAAAATAAAAGCAAGAGAACTAACCTCAGTCGGTAAAGAGGTCGGGGAACTGCTCCTTTATTTGGTCCTCGCGCTCCCAGGTTTTCTCTTCATTATCGTGGAATTGCCATCTGACTCGCACAAACGAGATTTCCTTATTTCTCAATTTCTGAACCCTACGAGCCACAATCTGAATAGGCAACTCCTCATAAGTCGTATCCTCCCCTACTTGCAGATGACTCACATCAAGCACATGAGCTGGATTGGGATAAGACTCCTTCAGTGGAATCTCATTAAACTTCCTCAGTATCGATACGTGGAATATATCATGAACACCCTCGAGCTGAGAAGGTAGAGCCAACCTGTACGCTACTAGTCCAATCCTCTCAACAATCCGGAATGGCCCAATAAACCTAGGGGCAAGTTTTCCACTGACACCGAACCTTATCTGACCTTTGAGTGGCGAGACATTAAGCAAAACTAGATCTCCCACTGGAAACTCTAACGATCGATGTCGGTTATCATAATAACTTTTTTGCCTGTCCTGAGTTAACATCAGGGCCCCATAACTGCGTATCACCCACCTCGTACCAACAAGCTGGAGATCTACAGGGTCTTCCATACAAAGCCTCATATGGTGTCATACCGATGCTAGCCTGATAACTGTTGTTGTAAGCAAATTCACACAAGGGAAAATGCTCACCCCAACCAACACCGAACTCTAAAATGCAAGACCTGAGCATATCCTCCAGCATCTGAATCACTCTCTCGGACTGATCGTCTGTTTGAGGATGAAATGCTGTACTGAGTCGGAGGCGGGTCCCAAATCAAGTCTGCAAGGCCTGCCAAAACCTCGATGTAAATCGTGGATCTCGATCCGACACGATAGACAAGGGCACTCCATACAATCTCACAATCTCTCTCACATATAATCTGCTCAGTCTACCCACAGAGTCCCTGGCTCTCATAGGAAGGAAGTGCGTACTCTTGGTCAATCTATCGACCACAACCCAAATGGCATCAAATCTGCTCTGAGACCTCGGCAATCCCAAGACGAAATCCATCGTGATGTGTTCCCATTTCCACTCGGGTATGGGCAATGGTTGCATCTGACCTCCAGGCTTCCGGTGTTCAGCCTTAACCTGCTAACACACCTCACATCTTTGCACATACTCAGCAATACTCTTCTTCATCCCGTGCCACCATATAGATCTCTTCTTATCGTGGTACATCTTGGTAGCCCCTGGATGAACAATATACTGAGACCTGTGAGCCTCTCGAAGTATCTCAGCACGCAACTCAGCATCATATGGGATCCATAGTCTCCCTCTATACCGCAAGACATCATCTGGACCAATCTGCCAATCAGTCTGGTCAACACTGTCTGCGTATCCACGGTACATGTCATAATCTGGACAATGTTCCTGTAAATATCTAACCCGCGGAATATGGGCATCGGCAAGCTGCACGTGCATCTGAGCACATATCTCAGTAAGTGGTACGTTCGATAGTATACTCATCATAGTCACTCTCTCAAGTAAATGCCACTGCTGGGTCATCTGAAAAGCAACCACCTGAGTCCCTACTCGCCTACGGCTCAAAGCATCAGCCACAACATTGGCTTTCCTAGGATGATATTCCAAAGAGAAATCATAATCCTTTAGTAACTCGAGCCATCTCCTCTGCCTCATATTCAACTCCTTCTAATCAAAGAGGTACTTCAAACTCTTGTGATCAGAAAACAAAGTGGACCTCTCACCATAAAGGTAGTGCCTCCATAGCTTCAGTGCAAATACAATAGTGCCAGCTCCAAATCATGGACAGGGTAGTTGTGCTAATGCACTTTAAGCTGTCTAGATGCATATGCAACCACTCGACCCTCCTCCATCAGTACACATCTCAGACCTAAGAGTGATGCATCAGTATAAATCACCAACTCTTTTCCAGGCTCTGGAAGAATCAACGCTGGAGTTGTAGTCAACCTCTTTTTCAACTCACTGAAAGCTCTCTCACAAGCATCCGACCACGTGAAGGCCATGTTCATCTAAGTCAGCTTAGTCATTGGCGCGGATATTGTGGAAGAGTCCTTCACGAACTTCCTGTAATAGCTAGCCAAACCCAGAAAGCTACGAATCTTGGTCACTGTGGTAGGTCTTGGCCAATCAATGATTGCCTCAACCTTAGCATAATCAACAGAAATACCCTCTGCACTCACCACATGACCCAAGAATTTCACCTCAGTCATCCATAAATCACACTTGCTCAGCTTGGCATACAGCCTATGCTCCAACAATGTCTGCAAGGTAACTCTAAGATGATGCTCATGATCCTCTCTTGTCTTAGAATAGACTAGGATATCATTGATGAAGACTATAATGAACTGGTCATGGTACGGCCTAAACACTCTCTGCATCAGATCCACGAACATAGCTGGTGCATTAATCAACCTGAAGGGCATCACTAGAAGCTCGTAATGTCCATACCTCGTCTGAAAAGCAGTCTTCGGCACATCTTCATCTTTCATCCTCAACTGATGGTACCCAGACCTCAAGTCAATCTTCAAAAAGAACTTGGCTCCAATCAGTTGGTCAAACAAGTCATCAATACGAGGAAGTGGATATTTGTTCTTCACAGTCACCTTATTCAGTAGACAGTAGTCTATACACAAACAAAGACTCCCATCTTTCTTCTTGATGAACAACACAGGCGCTCCCCAAGGTGAGATGCATCCCTTGTCCATCAGCTCATTAAGTTGGGCTCTGAGTTCATTCAGCTCTTTCGGTGCCACACGATACGGTGGAATAGAAATAGGTTTAGTGTCGGGCATCAGCTCAATGATAAAGTCTACCTCTCGCCTAGGCGGCAAGCCAGGTAACTCATCAGGAAAAACCTTTAGGTACTCGCAGACTACAGGAATGTCTGCTAGCTGAATACTCTGACCCACATCATCCACTGGCGTCAAACTCGCCATCGTAGCAACCTCATCATCAGTGGCTAATCTACCCTGGGTAGGTGGTCTCGATGCAGTCCTGCCTCGAAAATGAAGACTGGCTCTCTGGGTATCTGAAAGATAACCCTCTTGCTGAAGCAATCAATGTGAACGTGATACGTTGCCAGCCAATCCATACCCAAAATGGCATCAAACTCTAGGAACTCTAAGACTCTAAGGTCAACAGACATCTCGTGGTCCTCGAATCTCACAATGCATCCCACACATACCATATTAGGGTAAATTCTCTCATCGGCCGCCATACTCAAAATCAACGACGTACTAGTCCTAACAGTAGACAATCTCAATCTATCTACTACACCATCAGAAATAAATGACAGAATAGAACCAGCATCAATCAAGACATACATCACGGAATTGCAAATGCTGATTGTACCTTCTATTAGTTGTTTGCTAGCCTCAGGATCTGCCTGCGTAACAGCTCTGGCCAACTCTCTGATAGATGTAGTTGTAGGACTAAACTTTCCAAAAGGCATCCTCTGTGGAAACTGGTTCCTCTTATGCCCTGGAGTCCCGCAACCATAACACATAATCAACCTCGGTACTCTAGGTGCAAAAGATACAACCTGCGACTCGGCCCCGGCTGCCTGCTGTCCACCAGATTTGACAAAACTCTGTTGCTGTTGCTGCTGGGATCGACTAGAGATCTGAACACTCTGGCCCGCAGATGGTGGTACCACTGATACTGGAGCAGAGGCTATAGATGCCTCATATCAACTACCTCTGAATCTCAGCCTCTTATTAAGTCGGCCTTTCCTGCCACTGAAATATCGTGCCTCTGACCATGCCTGCTGAGTCTGAACTGTAGGAGCTGCGGGTGCTTGGACTGCTGTAGGTAATCTCATAAGAGAATTGGCCTCTGCTGGCCTTAAAATCTGCGGCCTGCCCCATAGCCTGCGCATAGGTCCACACGCCAGCCAGTGCCAAACCCTCACGGATACGGTCTCGAAAACCATCCTGTATCCTTTGCATCCTCAGCTCATCGGTAGAAACCATCTCTGGAGCGAAGAGTGCCAACCTGTTGAACTCTTGCTCGTACTCTCTCACGGACATGTTGCTCTGGGTCAAATGTAGAAACTGGATCCGACGTTGATCCCTCTCGGCCCGGGATAGAACTCTACAAAGAACAACTCTTTTAATTTAGTCCAAGTCTGGACCTCGCCCTCGAGACCCTTTACCCGTTCCTACCATTTGTTAGCCTTGTCAATCAGCTTAAACCTAACAAGTTTGACCTTATCATGCTCAAGCTCCCTCATATCACTGAAAATGGTCTCCATCTGAGTCAACCATCCCTCAGAAACTCTAAATCAAGACCTCCCGGAAACTCACCAGGATTCCGATTCTTGAAGGTTTTTATAACCCTCTCATAGCGGTCCTTCTCTGCCCGCTCAGCCTCAGTCTCCCCAACTACGGCATGCTGGACCCTAGTTGGTCCTACCTGCTCTGTCTTATCCCCTACTACTGCTGCCACACTACTGTGCTCTACAACAACTGCTACATCACCCTGCGGTGGTGGCCTAACACCCTGCGTACGACTTAGGAACTCAAGAATCTGGGCCTGCTGCTGCTGAGTGGTCTCTAAGACTGCCTCTATACGCCTAAGGCGTTCCTCTGGGTCCATGGCTGATCCTGCTCTTTCCTCTCTTGTAAATATCTAAAATTTACAATAAGGAAAATCTCAATCAGGATCACAATCCAGGAAAAAATTACCCCCAAGATAACTACCTATAATCATGCAATCATAATGTCATATAAGTCTTTTATTCTTTATAAGGATTTTAAACTTAAAACACTCTCTCTGATACCATAGTTGTCACGACCCACTATACGTGACGTCATGACCGGCAAGGAAAACTCTGGGTATACCCTCCGTTGGTACGACCAGTGTCCCGTCAGCCTAGCAACTCATATACGAATCCCCAAAATTAAATACAGTACAATCCTAAAAACATCCATCTAACATGATCATAAATGAAATAAAATATTACATCTCCAAGTTACCAAATATAAAATTTCAAAGTTTACAAAATACTACAAACCCAACACATCCCAACTATGTGTTAATTACACAATTACTAGGTGTTATAATGTACATAATTATCAAAATAGAAAACTAAATGTACAACACCTACATGAAACAAAAACAAGGGACGCTCCGCAGTCAAGCCTTCCCTTTTCCTTTTCTATCAGATCCTGAAAGAAGATGGTGAGGCGTGAGCTACAGCCAGCTCAGTGAATGTTATTTACAAGTGGCATATACGTGCATTTATAAAACATGGTAAGATCATAAAGTAGTTGAAATATCATGATGACGAAATAGATTACATACATGCTAACATAATGGATCAAGTCATACGTAAGACGATGCATAACATTTGTAGTCATACTCATGCAATCCTAACACCTCCTGAGTACGGGGGTTCAAGGTTGGTGTGCTACACACAGTACCTAAACACACACACAATACTCGCATCCTAATAGGATTTTTGGGGTTGTGCAGCACGTAAGATTAGCCTAAACTAACCTACCCATACACAAGCCATAGAACCCTCTGCCAGGTACACAACTGGGATCGCCGCTAGACTTACGAGAATTCCCAAAAAGAGGAAATTCTAACTAGGAGCCTCAACCCAAATTGTCATCCCAATGAATTATGCTCAAATGTATTTCATGGAATATTAAAACATGCATACCATTATACATAAGCACTTAAAACATTTCTATACTACAATTCCACATATAAATAATCCAAAAGTAAAAGAACACTCACTCTTTATTGGCTAAGTCTAGCAAATTCAATCGCCAAAACTCTCCAATTGACTAAACGGGTTCAAGATCAATCACAAGACCTGGAAATAACATGGTTCACACAACTGAAAATAAGTCATAAAGTGTGTCAAAACCCCATGTTCAAATCCAATCTAAAGTCAATTAGATTCTAAATTGATTACCCCCTTGAGCCAATTTCCATGTTACCCAACTTGATCATTTAGACTCAATTAAACTAAGATCGACCTAAATTGAATGTAATAGGGTGATCCCATGATCCAACCACTAATATACATGAAATTAAATTATAATTAGGGTCAATTAGACTATACATCAAGTCAATTTCATCAATTGACTAAGTCTTCGTCAAAACCCTCAATTAGGCCAATATAAAACATAAGGTCAAAATGAACTAAGTCATATCAATTTAACATAGGTTCTAACATTTTAAACCCATGATTCTACTCAATTTGTGTTCAATTAAACAATCACCAAGTCAATTTCATAAATTGACTTGATTTGGGTGAAAAGTCCCAATTTGGGCAAAGTCCCCAAATTACATGCAAAATTGCCAAAGTACATGAAAAATGCCAAATACTTAGCCTAGGTCAAAATTAGTCAACCTTAGGGTGTCCATTATGAGAACCCACTGAATTCAATCATTTAACAACCCTAATCATGTCCAATTAGACCTACATTGCATAATTTTCAAGATTTTATATCAAGAGCATCAAAAGCCCCAAATCTGGAAATTTTCATACATAGGCCACCATACATAGCCACAAAAATTTGCTGGTCTAACAACATGGTTTCATTCACAATGCCACCAAGAACAACATAGTTGACATGCACGACTTTTGAAAAAGCCTAAGGCCATGAACCAAACAAAGACCATTTACACTAAACCATATGATTTCACCATTAAAATCTCAAGCTAAATACATGAATCAGTCCCTAATACTGATCATTCCATTATAGATGGCATGCAAAGCTTAAGTCAAAGTCTAGGTCAATGAACCAAGACTAGGTCATTTATACTAAACCTTACCAATTTCTTGTTAGAAATTAGGGTTTTTTCCTTTAGAGGGTTCCCAACACACTCTTAACACACATATCAAACACGCAAAGCATTTGGACAACATTTGATTTCCACTACCCCTTCAAATCTGGGTTTCATACAAGGCATGCATCAAAACAACACTAGTATGCATGAACCAAAGAGATTTAAGGAAGAACAATTAAGAAAAACATGTAAACCTTAGGGATTTTGAGCAAAATCCACCAACCCTAGGTTTCCTCTCCTAGGTGGGTGACCAAGTTTTATTGAAGGTCTCACCTCAGAAGGGCCAAACTAGATTTGGGATAAAAGGCAAGCTCGCTCCGAGATTTATTGGGCCGTTCGAGGTTTTAGAACTAATTGGCCCCGTCGCTTACCGATTAGCCTTGCCACCTCAGTTAGCAGCAGTCCACAATGTCTTTCATGTGTCAATGTTGAGAGTGTACAAGAGTGATTTTGATCACGTCTTGGACTGGAGGAACATTGAACTGAGGCAGGACGGGACTTATGATGAGGAACCTATTCAGATACTTGACCGGAAGGTCCAGAGGTTACGTCACCGCGAGATTTCGATGGTTAAGGTGAGATGGCAGTTCCATGGCGAGGAGCAGGTTACTTGAGAGCATGAGGACTACATGATGGAGCACTTTGCCGAGTTCATGGGCTTAGGTATTTCTTAACCTTAAAACTTCGAGGACGAAGTTCATTCTAAGGTGGGTGTGATGTGACACCCGAAAATTATTTCATTTAGCCCATAACCCAATTGCACTTTGCCCAAACTCTATGCGTTGCCTTGATATGTTTGGTGTTTGTTTGATGGTTGTTTAATGTTTGTATAGTTGATGCTTGATAATGTATATAAATATGTGTATCATAAATTGTATATGGGTCTTGTTAAATTAAATTATAATGCATATGTTATTATTTATGCATGAGCCCATTAAACCATGAATTGATATGAGTTAGGATTGATTGAATAAAAGGATAAATGAGAATGAAAATTTGGTGTATTAAATAGATTGGACATTTAAAATACATGGAAGCATGAGATTGGTTAAAGTACATGTGGTTGGTATGGGTAGTATGAGACCAACACATGTGAAGGTTGGTGCATGAAAGTGGACAAGTGTCCCATGCCCACTTCTCTTCTTCAAGGAAGTGCTAGAATGAGTGGAGGGAATCAAGGAGAGAACCAAGGAGGGAATCAAGGAGAGAATCAAGGAGAAAATCAAGGAGAGAATCAAGGAAGTGCTAGAAAGAGGTGAGTGGAGAGAATGGAAAAAAGAAGAGAAAGAAAAGAAGAGAAAGGTAAGAAGAAGAGAAAGAAGGAGGGAGTTGCAGGAGGAAGATCTCTGCGACATTTTCATCAAAAAGTTGGATCTTTCGGATATATGATCAGATTGAGCTCAAAATTTGTCAGCAAGTTCTTAGCTTATGGTTATTCATTCTGGTCGGTGAAGATCTTGATCAAAGGTTTCGTCTAAGAGATCTAACCTCTGAAACAAAGCTGGTCGGAAAGTCTTGATCAGAGGTTTCTCTCAAACTTATATGTCTCCTTAATCTACCGTTAGATGGATATAAAATTTGGGTATGTAGTGTATAACTGATGTTTCTCCATTCTGAACGGTGGAGATCTTGATTTCAGTTTCGTCTAAGAGATATAACCTCTCAAACAAAGCTAGTTAGAAAGTCTGGATTTCTCGTGCCGTTGCTCTCAAACTTGTAGATCTCCTCAATCTACCGTTGGATGGATATAAAATTAGGGTATGTAGTTTATAACTGATATTTATGTATTCTGAACGGTGGAGATGTTTCTGCGTTTAGTATTTTGTGTGATATTGTCATCTGAGTTTGAGTATTTGCAGCAGGATATTAAATGAAGAATATTAAATGAAGAATTGGTAGGGTTGCTTGTATTAGACCTAAATTTAGAATATGAACTTAGACCTTTCCAAATAGCTTGCATGTCAACTATGTTGACCTAGTTGCCATTGTTGATGAACCCATGATGCAAAATCAGTGATATACATGGATGAACATGGTGACCTAGTGTAAATCGACAATATGGCCTAAGTATGGGAAATTTCATATTTTAGGGCTTTTGATGCTTTTGGCCTAGAATCATTGAATTGATGCAACTTATGTTTAATTAAGCATGATTAGGGTTGATTATGCCACTGATTTGGTGGTTGTGACCAAATCATGGGTTAGGCCTACTTGTGATCAAGTGACCCAATTTGGGCATGTTTATGCTTAAGGAATTGAAAATCAATATTTTTGATTAATAGAATGGTTTATGAATAGAACTATGCATTAGAGGCCTAAGTCATGTGATTTGAGTTGAATGATGGGATTAGATGGGATTTAGGCCTATTGTTTATATGTGGGCTGATTTAGGGTTGATGTGTAATGTCTATATGATTGAGCATAGAAATTGATGTATGGTAGGATATTGATGTATGTTTCAGGATCTTGATTGGGTTGATTCGGTTTTGTGACGCCCCGAAAATTATTTCATCTAGCCCATAACTCAATTGCACTTTGCCCAAACTCTATGCGTTGCCTTGATATGTTTGGTATTTGTTTGATGGTTGTTTAATGTTTGTATAGTTGATGCTTGATAATGTATATAAATATGTGTATCATAAATTGTATATGGGTCATGTTAAATTAAATTAAAATGCATATGTTATTATTTATGCATGGGTCCATTAAACCATGAATTGATATGAGTTAGGATTGATTGAATAAAAGGATAAATGAGAATGAAAATTTGGTGTATTAAATGGATTGGACATTTAAAATACATGGAAGCATGAAATTGGTTAAAGTACATGTTGTTGGTATGGGTAGTATGAGACCAACACATGTGAAGGTTGGTGCATGAAAGTGGACAAGTGTCCCATGCCCTCAAGGAAGTGCTAGAATGAGTGGAGAGAATCAAGGAGAGAATCAAGGAGGGAATCAAGGAGAGAATCAAGGAGAGAATTAAGGAGGGAATCAAGGCAGTGCTAGAAAGAGGTGAGTGGAGAGAAAGGAAAGAAGAAGAGAAAGAAAAGAAGAGAAAGGAAAGAAGAAGAGAAAGAAGGAGAGAGTTGCAGGAGGAAGATCCCTGCGACGTTTTCATCAAAGAGGTAGATCGTTCTAATCTATGGTCAGATTGAGCTTAAAATTTGTCAGCAAGTTTGTAACTTATGGTTATTCATTCTGGTCGGTGGAGATCTTGATCAGAGGTTTCGTCTAAGAGATCTAACCTCTCAATCAAGGCTGGTCGGAAAGTCTTGATTTCTCGCACCGTTTCGCTCAAACTTATAGATCTCCTTAATCTACCGTTGGATGGATATAAAATTTGGGTATGTCATGTACAACCGATAGTTCTGCATTCTGAACGGGGAAGATCTTGATTTAGGGTTTCTTCTGAGAGATCTAACCTCTGAAACAAAGCTAGTCGGAGATTCTGGATTTCTCGTGGTGTTTCGCTCAAACTTGTAGATCTCCTAAATCTACCATTGATGGATATCAAATTTGGGTATGTAGTTTATAACTGATATTTCTGTATTCTGAACGGTGGAGATGTGTATTCGTTTAGTATGTTGTGTGACATAGTCATCTGAGTTTGAGTATTTGCAGCAGGAAAGCAGAAATTGTCTGATTAGAGACTTGTTCATCAAATATACCTATCTTTTCGGTCCACCGTTGGATTGGGCTGATATTTGGACAAAAGGTTTGTATCTTCACATACTTCAATCCGTACGGTTGATTTTGTGATTACATATTTCTGTTGGTATATTGATACATCTGAACAGAATAGTAAATAAAGAATTGGTAGGGTTGCTTATATTAGACCTAAATTTAGAATATGAACTTAGACCTTTCCAAATAGCTTGCATGTCAACTATGTTGACCTAGTTGCCATTGTTGATGAACCCATGATGCAAAATCAGTGATATACATGGCTGAACATGGTGACCTAGTGTAAATCGACAATATGGCCTAAGTATGGAAAATTTCATATTTTAGGGCTTTTGATGCTTTTGGCCTAGAATCATTGAATTGATGCAACTTATGTTTAATTAAGCATGATTAGAGTTGATTAAGC